>RXID01014311.1:600000-886269 GCA_005019695.1 Trichopus zeylanicus subsp. travancoricus
TCTGAAAGTCAATCAATTAAGACCAACGTGCTGGTTTATTTGAAAGTCAAATCAACTGAAAGTTAGGTCGTAGACTTATCTAAAGTTATTCTTATAAATTGACAGCCTAAGAGCTCTCCAATAAATTAATCAAATTAATTAATTAAATTAAATTTAAACTTAGTCGATTTGGTCAAATTAAATAAATTTTATAAATTAAGTCAATTTGACTCGAACAGATTGCCAAATAGACCTAAGTTTAATCAAATTGATAGACTTAAACTGAACTAAATCCAAATTTAAATTGAATTAATCCAAATTAACTCAGTTTAGACCCAAACTTGAATCAAATTGGGTTTAAATTGGGTCAACTCAAATCAAATCGGATTAAGCCCAATTCCAATCAGGTTTAAACTGGGCCAACCTAAGTCAAATTAGTTCAAACCTATCCTTAATTGAGTTCAAATCAAGTCAACTTGAATCAAATTAGATTTAAACTTAGTCAACTCAAATCAAATTGGTTTGAACCAAATTCTAATTGGGTTCAAATAAGGTCAACTTAAATCAAATTATATTCAAACACAACCCTAATAGGATCAAACCAAATTCAAACTGATCTAATTAGATTGAATCAATCTTAATTGGGTCAAATCAAGCTCGAACCAACCTTAAGTGGGTTAAATTAAGTTTGAACTAAATCCTAATTGTGTGAAACCAAGTTTAAACCAAACTCTAATCATTTTAAATTGAGTTTGAATTAAACTCTAATTGGGTTAAACCAAGTTTGAACCAAATTCCAATTAGGTCAAACTAAAATCAAACCAAACTTTAATCAGGTTAAGCCAAGTTTGAGTCGAACCTTAATCAAGTCAAATCAAGTTTGAAACAAATCTCAATTAGGTAAAATTGAGTTTATGCTAAACCCTAATTAGATTAAATTAAGTTTGAATCAAACCCTAATCAAGTTAAATGAAGTTAAAAAAAAAATTTTCAATTAGGTTGAACCAAGTTCGAACCAAACCCTAATCAGGTTGAAGCCAGAACTAGATCAAGTCTAAATAAAAAAAGGCTGAATCTAAATCAAAATCAAGTCGAACATAAATCAAAATTGGATTGAATCTGAATCCAAATCAAGTTAAACCTAAACCAAAACTAGGTAGAACCTAAATCAAAATATGGTCAAACTTTAACCATAACCAAGTCTAACTTGCAATAAAACTAGGTCGACCTAAACCAAAACTAGGTAGAACCTGAATCAAAATCTGGTCAAACTCTAACCATAACCAAGTCTAACCTGAAATAAAACTAGGTCCTAAACTAAAAGTAGGTCAAACCTAAAATAAAATCAGGTCAAACCTAAACTAAAACAAGGTTGAACCTGAACTAGCAACATGTCTAACCTGAACTAAAATCAGGTTGAACCTGAACTAAAACCAACTCGAACTTAAATGAAAATTAAGTTGAATCTAAAGCAAAACTAGGTCAAACCTAGTAAAAAATCAAGTCAAATCTAAATTGGAATGAGGTAGAACCTAAACCAAAATCAACTCAAACTTGAGCCCAAACTTATAGGGTCCAACGTGGTTCAAACTCAAATCTAACAAGGAATCGAACTTGAACCAAATCAAAACCCATTAAGGATCCAATGAACCTAAGTATGAGTTGGATCCAAGATCCATTAAGAATCAAAATATGAGTCCATCAAGGATTGGATTCAAAATTCATTAAGGATCCAATAAGGACTCAATCAGGGTTAGATCCAAGATCCATAAAGATCCATCAAGAACCCAATAAGGACCAACATAAGGTTGAACCCCACAAAAATTGAATCAAATCAAACTTGATTAAAATTAAGTTCTGCACATCAAATTAAATCAAATAGATTTGATCGAAAATATTCTGAACATTAAACTCGATCAAATAGATTCGAACTAAAATCAAGTCCTAATCATTAAACTAAATCAAATTAGACTTAAACTAAAATCAAGTCTAAACTTCAAACCAAATTCAATCAGACTTAAACCAAAACTAATTCTAGGTCAAGTCAAACTCAAATCAATTAGGGTTAGTTGATAACAAGCTCAACGCCATCGACAATACCTTAAAACCTAATTGACACATGTCAAGAATGGTTATCGATTATTAAATTAAAGATAATTAGTATAAGCGTAAGGTCGCTAATTATTCCTTCAAAGCAAACTCACTTAAGACAAGTTTAAATTTGCTTAGTCAGTAAGCCAAATATTATGCTCGAAAAAAATCAATCGATAATATGCATAAAGTCGTCGATCACACTTCAAATTCAGCTAACACAAGTAATAAAAGTTATTGGTGATACTTCAAAATTTAGTTGACAACATATTGAAATGGTCATAAATTATCAAATCAAAAATGGTCAGCATAAACGAATACCACTAACAATTTCAAACCAAACTAAGGTAGAATTGAATTTACTTAGTCAATTAGTTAAATGCCTTATTTAAAAGAAGTCAAATGACAACAAGCATAAGACCATCAGCCACACTTCGAGCTTAACCAATATAAGCTTAAAAGCATCGGTGATACTTCAAACCTAATTGACAACAAGCCAAGAGACTATTGATGATCAAATTAGATTGATTAGCATAACCTAAGGCCGCTAATTATTCTCTTAAATGAAAGATCAAAAGTAATTAACTAAAAACAAGTTGAAAGTCATCAATGATACTTCAAACCCTAATAGGGTCAATTGATATAAAGTGAAAGCAGCTAGTCACACCTTTAAATTAGGCAAAATTATTAGCATCCATCAAGGTTCAAACTAAGGCCCATCCAATTCAGGTTTCACTCGATCAAGTACATGGGAGAGAGGCAATAGTGAGTATCAAACCTTTTCCATTCCCTTTCTTATTTCACTTATGATTATGAATTTAAATTTACTAAATTATAAAGTGAGAGTATGTCCTTTCTTAAGTCATGCATCCCTCTTTAAATCAATTAATAATATTTTTTTCTTCGTATTTGTATCTTATTAGTTAGGTTTCTTACTTTAGGAGGTTGCTGATAATTGTTAGAGTAATTAACAATAGGGTTTTATGTTTGTTAGAAGCCATGTTCTTACAATTCCAAATTGTATACTCAAACTATCTTAATTTTTATTTGTTATTTCGACATTATTTCTTAAGGTCTCTAGCTATCTTGGATGGTTGATTTTGACTCTACAAATTCTAGCACTCTCCGTGGGACTTGACTTTATCTCTAAGTGAAAAAACTTGTTAATATGATAGAGACATTAATAATGTAAAATTATAATTAAAAAGTAATTAATTGTATCCTCTTTTGTAGAAGAAAATATCAAATGGCATTAACTAAGAATATCCCCATCCCAGCATACATCATCGTCTTAGGAGAAGGATCGGTCATTCGCCTACCTCAGTTGATAATCACCACAAGAGCAGCTGGAGCTCAAATTAAGTTTGAAACCATTTCTGAGGTTATTCAATTCAAGAGAGTACCTGTTCATTCACAAATCAATATTGTAGTCGTAGAAGATAAATCTGCTTCTTGCCTTCCATCAAGAGGAGAGAGACCTAATGTTCTCATTCTTGATAAGGAGTCAACTAAATGAGGAGTCAGAAGATATCCCTAAACCAACAAGGGCATCTGTCTTTCAGAGGTTAGGCAGCTTGTGGCTTACCAGAAGGTCAAATCAACTTAGGGTTAGCCCACTTACTCACCCAAAGTCATCCAAATCAATATAAAGTTTGAGGGCTCTCTAATAAATTAATCAAATGGATTAACATAAATTGATTAAATTAATTGGCCTAATTAGATTAAAATTAAGCCGATTCGGCTAAACTAAATAAATTGATTAAATTAATTTGGTTCAAATGAATCACTAAATGGACCTAAATTGATCAAATAAATGGAATAAAACTTAAATTAAATTGACTCAAATTTAAATTGAGTTAATCCAAGTTAGGTTGGTATAGACTCAGCCCTAATTAGGTTCAAATGGGGTCAAATTATATCCAAACCATAATCAAGTTCAAATCAAGTTAACCCAAATCAAATCTATTAAAAGCTGTTCTAATCGAGTTTAAATCAGGTCAACCTGAGTTAGATTGGATCAAACCCAACCCCTAATTAAGTCTAAATTGGGTCAACCCAAATCAAATCAAGTTTAAACCCAACCTTAATCAGGTTCAATTTGGGTCAACCCAAATCAAAATTGATTTCAAATCAACCCTAATCGAGTTAAATCAACTTCGAACCAAACCCTAATTGGGTTGAACTAAGTACGATTCGAACTTTAATTGGGTTGATTAAGTTCGAATAGAACCCTAATATGGTTGAGCCAAGTTCAAACCAAACCCTAATTGAGTTAAATCAAATTCAACCAAACCCTAATTAGGTCAAACCAAGCTTGAACTAAACCCTAATTAGGTCAAATGTAAACCAAAATTAGGTCAAACCTCAATAAAAACCTAGTCGAACCTGAACCAAGACTAGGCCAAATTTAAACTAAAATTAGGTCAAACTTGAACCAAAATCAGATTGAAATCAAACCAAAATTAGGTCAAACCTGAATCAAAATCAAGTTAAAATGAAACTAGACTAGGGTTGAGCCAAAACCCTAATCAAGTTTAACCTGAACCCAAACCAAGTCGAGCTTGAACTAGAACCAGGTTGAACTTGAAACCAAACTAGGTCAAACATAAACCCAAATTAGGTTGAACCTGAACTAGAACCAGGTCGATCCTAAACCAAAACTAGGTTGAGTCTGAACCCTAATTAGGTCAAACTTGAACTAAAATTAGGTCGAGCCTCAACCAGAACTTAGTCAAACTTGAATAAAAACCAAGTCTAACCTAAACCAGAACTAGATTGAACTTGAATTAGGACCAGGTTTAACCTAAATCAAAACCAACTTGAACTTGAACCCAAGTCCATTAAGGTTCAAAATCAAACCCAATAAGGGTCCAATATGGGTCTAATCCAAACCTATTAATGGGTTAAACCTGGATCCAATAAGACCTAATCAAGGTCAAATCTAAGATTTAATAAGGACCCAATAAGAATTCAACTAGGGTCGAATCCAAGATCAATCAAGGTTGGATTCAAGATCCATTAAGAATCAGATTAGGGTCGAATCTAAGATCCATTAAGGATCTAATAAGAACTCATTGAGATTTCGATCCAAGATCTATTAAGGATCCAATAAGAACCTATTAAAGGTTGGGTCCAATATCTATTAAGGATCCAACAAGAACCTATTATGGGTTGGGTCCAACTCATTAAGGATATAATAAGAATCCATTAAGGGTTGGGTCCAAGTTTCATTAAGGATCCAATAAGAACTCATTGGATCCAATATCCACTCATGATGTAATAAAAATCCATCAAGAGTTGGATCTAAAATTCATTAAGGATCCAATAAGAATCTGATCAGGGTTGGATTCAAGATCAATTAAGGATCCATAAAAAATGCAATAAGGAACATAAGGTTGAACTTGACTTGAGTTGAATCAAATTAGAGTTGAATGAAATCAAGTTCTAAACATCAAAATTGAATTAAATTAGGCTTGATCAAAATTAAGTTCTAAATATCAAATTGAATTAAACTAGACTTGATCAAAATCAAGTTCTGAACATCAAATTAATTCAAATCAAACTTGATTGTGTTTGGCTTGATTTCTTTTTAAATTAAATCTAATCAAAATTAGTCAGAATTAAGGCTTGAATGCCACTAGAATATAGCCCAAATATGAGTCTTAGTTAGACTTAAATTTTGATCAAATTTGACTAAAAATTGAGCTTGATTTAGACTCGAATTGCTACAAAATTCAGGCTCAAGCTAAATTTAACCCAAGTGGACCAAATATTTAAACCAAAATTAGGGTCAAAATTCATCAAAAATATGATATATAATTAAAAAATAAAAAAATATAAATAAGTCCTTGGATTGAATAAATTCTTACAAAAATATTTCCCGGTCGCATTTTTCTTACAAATAGGTCATTGGGATGGCAATTTTATGAAAAAATCCATAATTTTTTTTTAAAATCTAGAGAAATTATCAGCATTCACTAGGGGTCAAACCAAACATCTATCCAAGTTAAGTTCCACTTGGTCAAGTACACGAGAGTGGAGCAGTAGTGAGCATCAAGTCTTTCTTTACTTTCTTTCTTATTTTGTATTCTTTAAGATTATGAATTTAAATTTATTAAAATATAAAGTAAGGTATGCTCTTCATTAAGACATGTAATTTCTTTCATAAAATAATTGAATTATGCTTTATTCTCTTTGTATCTCTATTTTATTAATTAGGTTTCTTTTTTCAGGAGATTTTTGATTATTGTCAGGATAATTAAAAACAAGGGCTTGCACGTGTTGGAAGTTATATTCTCACAATAACCAATTGCATATTAAAATTCACCCAATTTTTATTTATTATTTCAAGATTGCTTTTGGAGGTCTCTTGCTATCTTGGGTGGTCAATTTTGTTTCATGAATTGAAATCAAGTTTTGAATATCAAATATAATCAAATTAGACTCAAATTAAAATCAAGTTTTGAACACCAAATTGAATCAAATAGGATTTGATCAAAATCAAGTTTTGAATGTTGAATTGAATCAAATCAAAGTCGAATTGAAATCAACTTCTAAATAATGAACTAAATCAAACCATGTTTGATTAAAATAAAGTTCTAAATATCAAACTGGATCAAATCAGAGTTAGTTCAAAATCAAGTTCTAAACATTAAATTGAATCAAATCAAACTTGATCAAAATCAAGTTCTGAATATTGAATTGAATCAAATCAGACTCAAATTAAAGTCAAATTCTGAACACTAAATTGAATTAAATTAGACTTGATCAAAATCAATTTTTGAACCCCAAATTGAATCAAATCAAACATGATCAAAATTAATTTTTGAACATTAAATTGAATCAAATTAGAGTTGAACTGAAATCTAGTTCTAAACATTAAAGTAAATTAAATCATACTTGATTGAAATCAAGTTCTGAACATCGAACCGAATTAAATTTAAAAAATCAAGTTCTAAATATTAAACTAAATCAAATCAAACTTCATCAAAATCAAGTTCTAAATATTGAATTAAATCAAATCAGACATAAACCAAAATGATGTTTGAATTTCAAATTGAATTGAACTAGATCGAACTCAAACCAAAATCAATTCGAGGCTAAGTCAATTTCAAATCAATTTGGGTTAATTGACAACAAACTCAAAGCTATCAACAACACCTCAAAACCTAATCAACACAAGCCAAAAAATGCCATTAGTTATCAAATTAAGAAGCATAAGCCTAGGCCACTAATCATTCTTAAATCGAACTAAGGGAAGCTTGAACTCATTTAATTAGTTAACGAAATGCCATGTTCAAAGGAAATCAACTGACAATAAGTATAAAGTTGTAGGTCGCACTTCAAACTCAACCAATACAAGCTTAAAAGATGTTGGTGACATAGCAAACTTAATCAACAATACACTAACTAGACCATCAATTATCAAATTAGAAATGGTCAATATAAGATAAGGCCTATAACTATTTCAAACCAAAGTAAGGTAGGCTTGAACTTGCTTAGTCAATAAGCCAAATGCCTTGATCCAAAAAGTCAGCTGACAACAAATATGAAGCTATTGGACATACTTCAAATTTAACCAACATATGCTTAAAACCATTGATGACACTTTAAATCTAACTGATAATAAGCCAACAGGTTGTCAATTATTAAATTAGAAATGATTAGCATAAGATAAGACCTCTAATCATTCTCTCAAATCAAAGATCAAAATAAGTTAATTGGTAATGAGTAGAAAATTATTGGTGATACTTCAAATCTTAATGGGGCAACTAATACAAGTCAAGACAATCAACCACACCTTGAAATCTAGTGAAGTTCTCAATATTTGCTAAGGATCAAACCAAGCATCCATCCGAGTCAAGTTTTACTTGATTAAGTGCATAGGAGTAAGGTAGTGGTGAGCATCAAGACTTTCTCTTTTCCTTTCTTATTTTACATCACTTATGATATAAAATTTATTAAATTGTAAAAGTAAGAGTTGCCTTTCCTTAAGACATATATCCCTTTCCTTAAATTAATTGAATCATGTTTTTTTCTTCGTGTCTATTTTATTAGCTAGGTTTCTTACTTGAAGAGGTCTTTGATGATTGTCAAGATAATTAACACTAAGGGCTTGCACCTTTTGGAAATAATATTCTCACAACTCCTGATTGTGTGTTCAAAATCACTCTCAAATTTCATTTATTATTTCAAAATTACTCCTCAAAGTCTTTAGTTATCCTAGGTGGTCGATCGCAACTCTATAACCATAAGCCAATCAAGCAGAAGAAGAGACATTTTGCCCCCGAGTGCCAAAAAGCCATAATGGAAGAGGTAAATAAACATCTTAATGCAGACCTCATTAGGAAAGTTCTCTACCCCAAGTGGCTAGTTAACATGGTGCTTGCGAAAAAGGCTAATTGCAAGTGGAGAATATGTGTCAACTTTACCAACTTGAATAAACCTTGCTTGAAAGATAGCTATGTGCTACCAAAGATTAGCCAACTAGTTGACTCTAACTTGAGGCAACAACTTCTTAGCTTCACAGATGTACTCTCAAGCTATCACCAGATTCAAATACATCTCAAAGACGAGGAGAAGATGGTGTTCATCACGGATAAGGTACCTTTTTCTATGTAGCAATTTCCTTTGAGTTGAAAAATGTAGCGGCAATGTACTAGAGGATGGTAAACCAAGTCTTCGAACCCCAACTCGGCAAGAATATCAAGGCATATATAGACGACATGTTAGTAAAAAGCACCAAGATAGACAACCATCTTGGGGATCTAGAATAGACTTTCAAAACACTTTAGAAGTTCAAAATTAAGCTCAACCTAGACAAATGTGCTTTTGAAATAAGCTCAAGAAAATTCTTTGGCTACTTAGTTTTAGAATGAGGAATTGAGGCAAATCCAGATAAGATTAAGGAAATTTTGTAAATGAAGCCACCAAACTTCATTAAGAAAATGTAGACGCTCACTATCCATTTGGTAGCTCTAAACAATTGCCTGACCTTAGAAGTGCTTACCCTTCTTTAAGGCATTCAAGCAAAATCATGGGTTCAAGTGGATAGAAGAATGTGATCAAGCCTTCAAAGGCTTCAAGAGATATCTTTCAAAACCTCCTCTCTTGATTAGGCCTAAACTGAATGAGGTACTTTTTCTCTACATAACCACTTTGGAACAAGCACTCAGCTCAGTGTTAATAAGTGACTAAGAAAGAAAATAACACCTCATTTATTACATGAATCACATGCCCACCGGGGCCAAGATTCAGTGCTCGCCCTTGGAGAGGTCGACATGTGCATTTATTTTAATGTCTTAGAAACTTTGGCTATATTTCTAGGCACATTTATTTGTAGTAGTCACCAACCTCCCTCCTCTAATAGACTCTGCAAAAGTTAGAAACCTCGGGAAGACTACTTAAATAGAGTTGAGCCAATTTGATGTAACTTTTGAGGCTTAAAGTACTATCAAAGAATAATCCTTGGTGGACTTCATGGTAGAAACCACCTTATACATCACCAGGCCAGAGCCCGAACCATAGAAAGTTCAAGTAGATGGCTTGTCATGCAAGTTAGACAATAGAATTGGCACTTGTCTCCAAATCCCAGATGGAAGAGTTGTGAAATACTTTGCTAGGTTGGAGTTTTCGACACCAAATAACGTCATTGAAAATGAAGTGCTCCTTCTTGGCTCGCAGGTGGTACTAGCAACTGAGGCCAAAAAACTAAAGATATTTAGTAACTCTCAGCTTGTATGTTTGTAGGTCAATGAGAAATATAAGGCAAATGATGTAACCATGATCTAATAGTTAGTCTATTTGAGGTAATTTTTGTTACAATCAAATTTAATTAAAATTTAGACTTTCATGCCACTAAATTATGATTTAAATATAGATCTCAGTCAGACTTAAATTGCATTTGAGTTTATTAAATATTAAGCTCAAATTATTGAAAAATTTGGGCTCTAGTTAGACGTAATACAAATGGACTTAATTGGGCTAGATTTTTAGACTTGAATTGGGCCCAAAATTCATCTAAAACTTGGATCAAAATGATGAAATACAAAAATTTTGCAAATAGACCTTTGAATTGAATAAATCTTCGTAAATGGTCCTTAGTTGAATTTTTCTTATAAATAGGTCACTGGAATAAAATTTTTGTAGCAAAATCTAATAAAATGCTAAAATTATAAATTAGTCCTGTAAAATCCAGGATTTACAAATAAGCCACTCAAAAGGTCAATAATTATGATTTGGTCCTTATAAAATTTAGGATTTATAAACAAATCCCTCCAAAATTTTTTATTGATAAATAAGTCCTTGAAATTTTGACTTTTTGCAAATAAGTCCCTCAAAAATTTTATTTACGAATAAATTCAAATTTTATTCAAAAAAGGATCCTAAAAGTCTCAAAATGTTATAAATAAGTCTTTTTTTAGAAAAAGACCTTTGTAAATTATGAAATTATAATTTAGTCTAATTTTCAAAAAATTACAAATAGCCACTTTGAATTTTATGATTTTACAAAAAGTATAATTTCATCCATAATATGAAATTTGAACAAGATTTTCATCCATGATTCAAATATCTAAATTGAGGACTTATCCTCATCCAAATTGAAATAGAATCCACATTCAAATAAATTTTATCCACATCCAAAATAATGGATCATCACAAGTTTAGAGATTTGAATGAAATTGATTTGATCTTCATGAGCCTATAAAAACCTGCAGAATCTGCAAATCAGAGAAGAGAGATCAAAGAGTTGGAGGAGAGATCAAATTGTGGAAATGGAGATCAGTAAAGTATGAGCCATGGAATAAGAAGAGCAAATGGGGGAAAATCAAATCATGTGAAGTATCGCAACTCATCTTCGTAGCTTCCTTCTTGTTTATATGTGCCTTTGGAGTCTTGCTTCCTTCCTCCATCCCTTGCAAGTGCTCGCTTCCCCCAGCTCGGCCTTCAACTCCTACATCCTACCACCACCGTCGAAGGCTTCTCAACCTCTTCTCTATTATGTTGCTCATTTCTACTGTCATCGCCACTCGGACCTTGGCACTGGGGCCGAGCCTTCAACTAAGATCTCACCAGATCCTGTCCAGCCTCCATCTCGACAACCTTCAAATTTATGCCCTTTTCTCTCGATCTTCCAGTCTAGGGTTTCCAATGACACCGAAGGCGAAGAAGAAGCCTGCGGAGAGGAAGCTAGTGTTAGATAAGCCAGAGGGTGAGAAGGAGAAGGGTCTATGGCAGAGAAGACTCCCACAGAGAAGAAGCCCAATGCGGAGAAGTGTCCATTGAAGGACTCTAGTTCCGGCGGTAAGAAGAAGAGAAAAAAAAGGTGATATTGATGGAGATCTACATCTTCAAAGCACTAAAGCAGATGCACCCGAACATTAGGATCTCGAGCAAAGTCATGAGCATCATGAATTCCTTCATCAATGATATATTTGAGAAGATCATGCAAAGGCCATCCACCTAGTATGCTACAGTGCCCATGAAATCCGGATCTTTGTCTTATCCTTTCCTTTGCCACTCATCGGTAGATTGGGGCTAGATCCAGTCGGTAAGCTACTAGGCCATTGTGACCTAATGAGGATTAAAAAAAAAAGGAAGATGAAGTGGGCTTGAGGTTAAAGAAGAAAAAAAAGAAGGAATAAAAAATATTAAAAAATCTTGAGAAGCAAAAAAAAAACAAGAAGAAAAAGAAAAAAATATGGCCAAAAATAAGAAGATGGTTTTGGGTTTGAAGGGGAAGAAAAAAAATAAAAAATAGTTGTTGTGATTTAAAAAGTGAAAATTTTTATTAAAAAAAGATCAAAAAGAGCTTTTGATAACACCGCGACCACTCATGACCCCTTGAAGATGACAATAAAGACAGCGAACCCATGACTCTGTTGTGCGAACTACGGTCCCTCAAAGATGGAAGATTCTCATTATTATAAGCTAGCCTTCAGGATCACACTTAGCTAGCCTTCGGGCTTGCACCTAGCCAATCATCGGGCTTAGACCTAGCCAGCCTTTGGGCTAACACTCAGCCAACTTTCGAGCTCACACTTAACCAACCTTTGGGCTTAGTCAGCCTTTGGGCTCGCATGTAAGCTAGCCTTCTGGCTCGCACTCAGCTAGCATTTGGGTTCACAATCAGTTAGCTTTCGAGCTCACACTCAGCTAGCTTTCAGGCTTGTATCTCAAGTAGCCTTCAAACTTGCACTAAGTCAGTCTTTGGGTTCACATCCAAGCCAACATTTGGGCTTGCATCTAAGCTAGCCATCAGGTTTACACTTAGCTAGCCTTCAGGTTCACACTCAGCCAGCCTTCGAGTTCACATCTAAGCTAGCCTTTGAGCTCACACTCAGTCAATCTTCGAGCTCACACATAGCTAGTCTTCAAGCTTACACTTAACTAGCCTCTAAGCTAAAAGAACAAACTCAAAATCAAAATCAAAACCATAACCAAGCAAGGCTGAGCTTGAACTAAAATTAAGTTGAAGTAAATTGACTTGAACTTGAGCTGAAGTTTATTAAGATGTAGACCCAGACTCGATAAAGGTCTAACACAAGGTTAAACTTGACTCAAGATTAATAAAATCAAACTTGGACCGAAATTAAATAGGGTCAAACCATCTCCTATTGGGTGGTGTGCTGAACCTTTATCAATACTATGAGGTTGTGAATAATGGGTGACATTACCATCTTAACCTGAACCAAAATTAGTTTGAATAGAATTATATAAGATCAAACTGAGTCTAACTGTGTGTGTTATAAAAGCCTTTAGTAATAATTCAAATCTAGTCAACCCCAAAAGTCATTGATAATGCATCTACCAAGCTAAGCCAATCCAAAAGCATTGATAATGCTTCAAATCAAACTGAACTAAGGTAGCTTTGAACTCGCTTAGTCAGTCACCACAATGCATTATTCAAACTAAAGAAATTAATCACCAATAAGCTCAAAGTTATTAGCCACACTTCAAAGCTATATCCAACCCCATAACATGTTAGTGATGCTATTAATCTAAAGAAGTTAATATTCAATATATTCAAAGCTGCTGGTCGCACTTCAAAGCTATACCCGGCCTCCTAAGTGGTCAGTGATGCTATCAAATCAATGAAATTAGCCAATAATATGCTCAAGGCTGTTGACCACACTTCAAACTAGCCAACCTTAGAAATAGCTGGCTACGTGTCCTTCAAGTTAGTCAACCCCATAAGCAGTTGATGGCACACCCTTTCAAGCTAGTCAACCCTATAAGCAGTTGATGATGCACCCTTCAAGCTAGCCAATCCTAGAAGTAATTAGTGACTCATTTTCAAGTTAGTCAACCCCATAAGCATTTGATGGCACACCCTTTCAAGCTAGTTAACCCTACAAGCAGTTAATGATGCACCCTTCAAGCTAGCCAATCCTAGAAGCAATTAGCGACGCATTTTCAAGTTACACCCAACCTTATAGGCTATTAATGATACTACTCAAAATCAGTAAAGTTATTGCCTATGCCTTGTTAGCTGTGGAAGTATTTCAAAAATCGAAGAAGTTAGCGCCTATGCCTTGTTGGCTAACAGAAACACTCCAACCCAAAAAAGTCATCACTGATACCTTTTTGGCTATGGAAAAACTTCAAAGTTAAATGGAGTTATCACCCACATGTTTTTGGCTAATGAAAATACTCTAATTCAAATGGAGTTATCACCAATGCCTTATTGCCTAATGGAAAGACTCTAACCCCAACAAAGTTATCATCGATGTCTTATTGGCTAATGAAAATACTTTAAATTGTAAAGTTATCACTAAAGCTTAGAACTATCAAAAACACTTTAGGCCAATCTCAATAAGCCTCCAACAATGCCATCCAATGAAATTATTATCGAAGCTCAAAGCCATCGGAAATACTTCAAACTTCACCTATTCCCTTCTATGGTTTGGGTCAAATGCCATGTGGTCCAACACGAGGAGGAGTGGAGCAGTAGCATATCAAAAGCATCTTCTCCACTCTTTCTCTTTTCTCCTTTCTATATTTCTTTTATATTTTCTATAGTTCTATATTGAAATTCATTGTAAAGTGAGGGTATATCCTTACCTAAGTCATGTATTATCTTTCTTAATTAATCAAATAATTCTTTCTTTTTTTCTTTTTGTGTCTCTCTATTTTATTAGCTAGGTTTCTCACTTTAGGAGATTCTTGATAATTGTCGGGATAATTAACAATAGAGGCTTATGTCTATTGAAAGTCATGTTCCCACAACACCTGATAGCATATTTAAATCTAAAATAAATTTTTATTTGTGATTCAAGATTGCTCCTTGAGGTCTCTGTTATCCTGGGTGGTCAACTTCGATCCCACATAATCAAAGCACAAAAACTCATGGGAAAAATTGATCGAGTAGAGGTGTGTTGAGTACCAAAAGATGACAATATGGAGGTAGATACCCTCGCTCGGCTTGCCTCATGTCTCCAAATTCCTAGCTGAGGTAAATATTTATGGAAAATCTCTAACAACCGAGCCTCACCCTACAACTGAAGTGAACACAGTGGAGGAGAAACCCTATTGGATGGATCATGTAATAAAATACTTGAAAGAGGGGAAATTATCAAAAGAACCCAAGAAGGCTTAGAGAATCAAGAAGCAGGCACCAAATTTCATCATAGAGGAGGAGACTCAAAATTTCATTCACTCAGCATCTTTTTTATTGTCTAAGGCCCTTCTAAATCTGAATTTGTGCTCCAAGAAGTATACAAAGGAATATGTGAAAGTAATAGACGTGGTCAAGCCTTGGCTCACAAACTCCTCCAGCAAGGGTTACTATTAGTTGAATTTGCTCATCAAAGTAACTAAATTCATATCATGATGCTAATAGTGCCAAAAACACACTATGGCATACCATAGTCCAGCAATTCAGCTCTGACAAACACAAATGACATGGTCTTTCACCCAATGGGGAATGGACATTTTAGGTCCATTTTCCACAGCTTCAGGATAAAGAAAGTTCCAAATAGTTACCATAGATTAGTTCATAAGTTAGTGGAAGTCGAATCCTTAGCTACAATCACTAAGAAGATAATTTAAAGAATACTATGCCAACCTCCACATTGAATAAAGATTCACTTGGGTGGCACATCCTCAGTTAAATGGTTTAGCCAAGATAACTAGCCAAACTTTATTAGCAAGGCTAAAGAAGCGTCTCGAGAAAGCAAGCAGAGTTTGGGCTAAGGAGTTACCACATGTTCTATGGTCGTACAATAGCAGTCCACAGATTAGAAAAGAGGAATCACCTTTCATGCTGGCTTACCAAGCCGAAGCAATAATACCTATTAAAATTGGACTTGCTTCACTCCAAATTAAAAGCTATGATCCTAAATTGAATGATGAAAACCATTGAGCTGAAAAAGATCTCTTACTTTAGGTTTGTGAAAAAGTTCAGGTAAGAGTGGCGGAATACCAACAAAGGCTAGCTTAGTAATATAATTCTTGAGTCCAGAGCTAGACACTACAACCAGGTGATTAGGTGCTTCATTAGGTAGACCTTGTTGAATAAGGCTTAGGGAAATTGTCCCTGAAGTAAGAAGGACCCTACAAATCATGTGAGTGATTATGTGAGGAGCATTTAAGCTCCAACACCACAATGGTAGGATACTATCGAGGACTTGACATCTTAACAACCTAAGAAGATTTTTTTCTTTCAATAAAGAAGCCCTTCCCTTGTTAACAAAGGGCTTATTGATGATAGGGCCAAAAAATCAGCCTGAGGTTTGCCTACCTCAAGAGTTTACCTAAGGCACAAGACCTTGACTCTAGGTCACACACCCAATTAAGGCACAAGACCTTAGCTCTAAGTTAGGAGTTGAGGCACAAAATCTTGGCTTTGGGTCATGTGTCTAACCAAGGTCTAAGACCTTAGCTTTGGGTCACATGTCCAACCAAAGCCCAAGATCTTGACTCTAAGTCAAGAGCTTACTTAAGGTATAAGATCTTGGCTCTGGGTCATGTACCCAACTAAGGCACAAGACCTTAGCTTTGGGTTATACACCCAATCGAAACCTAAGATCTTAACTCTAAGTCATGAGCTTACTCAAGAAACAAGAGCTTGGTTCTAGATCACGCATCCAACCGAGGCCCAAGACCTCAACTCTAAGTCAAGAGCTTACTTGAGACACAAGATCTAGGCTCTAAGTCAAGAATTTACCTAACACATAAGACCTTGGCTCTAGGTCACAGGCCTAACTAAGACCCAAGATATCAGCCGAAGTTAAGAGCTTACTCGAGGCATAAGACCTTGTTCTTGGGTCATGCTCTTGACCAAGGCATAAAGAACTTGACACTTTGGTTAACTCCTTGGTTCATAATCTGGGCTAAGTCTAATTACAAAGTTAAGGTTTTGGGGTTGGCTTAAGTAAAGGCTAATTGCCCCATTAAAATTTCTTATTCTGATCCAAGATGTAATTAATGTGGATAAGTTGAGTCAAAACATAGGCAAAAAATTGATCTCTACATTATATTGATGTCTGACAAGTTACATAGAAAAAAAAATAAGAGAGGGGAGTACATAGTCACTCCTCAAAGGAGTTGGAGGTAGAGCCATCTTTAGAAGAAGGGTTACCCAAGATTAGCTCTCCATACTCTCTTTTGAGACAAGCAACTCTCAACTCATCATAAATCTTGATGCAGAGGTCAATGGGATCAAAACTTGAGCGATAGTAGGGTGAGATTATTGTGTCTCTACAATAAAGGTACCCCTCCTTGTATGAGTCAGTCAAGACCTATGCCCAAGGCCACAGATTCTCTTTCTTGATTTGGAACTCTGCCATTGCTTTGCTCCCCACCTACTTAAGAGGCTACTAGAATCCTTGACTCTTGAAAAACGCTGCCATCATGTCCTCCTGAGCTTTTGTGAGTTTAGAGATCTGTTGAGACTGAAGTTCTTCCATTCTCTATAAGACACTATCTCGTTTGGCCCTCAAGATGGCATTCTCATTCTCAACCCTCTTCTTCTCCCCCTCAATGCCCAATTAGAGGCTCTCTAGTTGTGACTTGAGGAGGGAGATTTCCTGCTCAGTGGAAATGCCTTTGGACTTTTGGTCTATCATCGCTTTCCTAGCACTAAAGTATTTTTGGCCCACTAGGCAAAAAAAAATTTGACCACTTAAAAGGAAACCTATGAGTTAAAGAAGATTGTTGTCTTCATGGAAGGATATAAAGGAGTCAGAGAGGGAACACTCACATCTATGTAGGCTTGTATCCCTTCCTAAAAAATTCCTCTTTAGAAAGCCTAATGATCCAAGGACTTAGACAAAGGTGAATACTTGAGCCAAATTACTCCTTCTTGCTGAGATCCACTGGCTCTTTCCTAGCCAAGTGCTCCTGAAGATATCTATTGGAGATGTATCTCTTGAAGTAGGGAGGCAAAGAGACACACAGGGACTCCCTCTTGTTGCAGAGTGATGTTAAGGAAGGGGGACCAGAGGCCTTACCCCCTCCAGCCTTAGCTGCTAAAGTAGGTCCTTCTTGCACATCGGCATTTCCTCTAATAGAGAAAGAGGGGTGCAATGCTACCCATTTCCATCTCTTCCTCATCTCACAACTGGCACCCCATCTGCTATCCTCCATGATGTAGACCTTCCTCTTAAGGGATGCCTTAGCCATCAAGGTGAGAGGTGAAGACCCATCCTCATCCAAGCTATGCTCATCCTTGAGAGAGTTGGGAAAGCAGGCCATGAAGCCTCAGTCCTCTTCTTCAAGATTTTGTTCATGAATGAAATATGGCTAAGGCTTAAAACTGAGTAGGCAGGGGATCTTGGAGGTTACCCTAAGGGGCATGGGGCCTACCAAGTCAAAGGAAGGAGGTTGTAGTGGAAAAACCAATCTAAAGATGGAAGAGATTCACCATCCCCTTGGACTATCCTAGAAGTAATGGGAGTGTTAATTTGCTACTATGCCCAGTGAGAGAAGGAGGATTCATCCACACCAAAGGAGTAGTAGGAGAGGCTGCCCTAATGGAAGCAGGAATGCTTTAGCTTGGCACCATAGCGACTACTGCTATAGAGGAAGCACGAGCTAGAGCCCTACTGTTTGTGGATTCTAGGGTGATCTTGTCAGTAGTGGGTGAGGAGCTTGAAGAAGCCATTCGAGGAAGATGATAGTGGTTAGAAAGGAACTACCAAAAAAGAGGTTAGAAATTTGAGAAGCCAAAGATAGAGTTTAGGGATGAAGGGGCAAGCACGCATATACATACTACATGTCTAGCCAATGGATGACCTCCATGTGTCTCCATCCTAGTAGTTGATACTTTAAAAGGTAAGAATTCAAATTCATTTTTTGAATCCCAAGAGATTTGCATCAACAAAGGGTGGTGCCTTGGTAACTAAATTGGCAAGTTAGTGTCATCATCTAGAAAAAGTGTCTCAAAAAGGAGCAAACCCTAATAATTTTGCATAATTTGATAAGATGGCATCCCAGTTCTCAAGGGAGTGAAGTAGATAATGACTTGTACTGAGTTGGTGGAAGTTGAGCTAATTCCACGTGCTAAATTAGGAGATTGATGCTCAAAGTTTGGAGGCACTAATGGTACACCAAATAAAATCTACCAAGTCAAAACTCAAAAATCGAGTTGTCTACACAAATGACTGGAGCCTCGAAAGAGACTCATCTTGGGGGTATGGATAGCACAATAAGCCCGAGGAGTGATCTCGAGGTAGACCATGAAGGTTGGTGGTCTGGAAATGTCAGTAGCTCTGTCAGAGATCTAACTATCTTTTAAGGATCTTGAGCAATTCCAAAAAGTCTACAACTCTCGATAGTCAATTGTGAGAAATTTGATAGGAATCATAGTTGAGATCAAGAAATTTTAGATACACTAAATTGCCTCTGCACATCTTCATAATTAGAGAAATTATGAAGGTAGAGGACTAATGTCAATTTGCTAGATTTACTTATTTTAATTATTTGGCGATTAACTTAAGTGTCGAAGTAGCCACCACTGGAGAGTATTTGATGGTCATTTTCATGGTTTTTTCTCCTTACAAATTAATGAAAAGATGACCTAGAGAATCTGATCTTGAGAAGACTCCCAGACTAAATTGGTGGTGAACCGACCTTCCGCAACATAATACATTTATGACAAAGAGCCTGCTTAGCCCAGTTTGTTAAGAAGTTAATCTCGGATCACCAAACCCAGGGTTTGAACCTTGGTTGTTGCAAATTTTCATTTTTTTCATATTTTAAATCATTTTTTACCCTTTTGATATTTTTAAAATTTTTTATTTTAAACAAAGTTAAGAAATAATTTGATCAAAATTTAAATAAATTGGTTTTAGTCGACAATTGAAACATATCAATTTATGGATACTAAAACCCAAACTTGACAACTTGACAAAAATAACAAGCAATATCAATAAACCAAATATATTAATTAGAGCATCTATCTTCTAAAAAAAGCATCTACTATTATACTCAAGGATATTACCTTTTGAATTTTAATGATGATCAAAGTAGATTTTAATAAGTTTATCCAGTTATGATAAACTTCAGCATCATCAATGATCGTCCAAACTCAAGAAATATTGAGTCTTCAAATAAAACTCATTGGATGATGATGATGATAATTCCAAAATAAAAAAGTGATAGTTTATAGATAAAGTTTGAAGATCTAGATGGAAGCTCAAAGATGCTTAAAGTGGAATATCAACTCCAGCTCATAGATTCAACTTGTCATTTTTATTAAGTTGAGATTTGCTATTAATTTATGGGATAATTACTTATAACCCCATGTAATTAGCCTTAATTATTTACAACCCCATGTAATTAGCCTTTATTATTTACAACCCCCCGTAATTTTCGAAATTACCCACATCCCCCCTTTTTCTCAAAATATTTACCTACACCCCCCCTTGATTGTTATTTAATCAAAATTTTCCAAAAAAATTTCGATTTTACCTTCGATTATTTTTACAATTAAACCCCTAAAAACTTATTTTTTATTATTTAACACCCCAAAATTTTGTTTTTTATAAATAATACCTTGAAATTATTTCGATTTACAGAAAAGTCCCTGAAATTATTGCGACGGCGGCAAGGGTGGCGGTGCGCAAACGGCGACACCGGAGGCTAGCGGCGGGAGAGGAGGTCAAGGCCGACGTGCTGACACACGGGTGCGGACGTCCTCGGCCTCGGCCTCAACATGCGGGACGGAGGCCGAGGCCGGCGCGTCGGCATGGGGCGCGGACGGCTAAAGCCGAGGTTGTCTGCCCCCGCATGCTAGGGATGGAGGTCGAGGCCGGCGCGCCGGCGTGTCGAGGCCGAGGCCGGCGCGCCGGCGTGTCGAGGCCGAGGCCGGCACGCCGGCAGCGGGCACGGACAGCCTCGGCCTTGGACGTCGGTGCTCGCGTGCCGGCGCGCAAGGCCTCGGCCTCGGCCATCTGCTTCCGCGTGCCGGCGCACAGGCCTCGGCCTTCGTCTCGCGTGCCGAGGCCGTCCGCGCCCGCGTGCCGGTGCACTGGCGCACTGACCTCAGCCTTTGTCCCTGACACACGGGCGCGAACGGCTTCGGCCTTGGCCATCCGCGCCTGCGCACCGGCCTTGGCCTCCGCTCCAGTTGCCGGCCTCCAGTATCGCCGCCCGAGCGCCGCTACCCTCGCCGCCGTCGCAATAATTTCGGGAACTTTTCTATAAATCGGAATAATTTCGGGGTGTTATTTGCAAAAATCCAAATTCCAGGGACTTTTTGTAAATCGGAATAATTTCGGGGTGTTATTTATAAAAAATCAAATTTCGAGGTGTTAAATAAAAAAAAAATATGTTTTTAGGGGTTTAATTGTAAAAATAATCGAGGGTAAAATCGAAATTTTTTTGGAAAATTTTGATTAAATAACAATTAGGGTGGTGGAGGTAAATATTTTAGGAAAAGGGGGTTGTGGGTAATTTCGGAAATTACAGGGAGTTGTAGGTAATTAAGGCTAATTACAGGGAGTTATAGGTAATTATCCCTTAATTTATTTGAGTTTTTGGGTTGACACCTCATTTAACTTGGATATGTTTTCATTGACTTATCTTATCTTTATCCAAGCTAAATTGAAGTTGTGTCAAATAGCCGAAGTTACGAAAAAGCTTTTAGTAAATTTTTCTATGGAGTTTGGTTGTCTGAACTTGATAGTTCGAACTCTCAAAATTAGATTCGAATGCCCTAATTGGTATGTTGGAGCACTCAAACCCGACAGATAAAAAATCAACATTTTGGTTTTGTAAACTTCCATTGTCTGAACTCAATATTCTATCACATGAACATGTCATTTGGATGCCCAAATATGTGAAGGCAAAACTTAACCGCTAGATTTTTTTCAATCATTGGAGTGGTTTGAACGATTAAATATTAGTTCGGAATACCTGAATGTAGCAAAATAGTATGAGGTGATTCCCAATTGCTGGATTTTTGCTCCAATAGTTATATATTGGCTTAAGACTTCTATTGCTTAACAAGTGAATAAACTTTCAATATCTATAGAGTAAGATCTAAGTCTTCCGATCTACCTACCTCCAACAAAAGCACAAACATGCTTTGACTTTCGTATCCTCGTTGCTATTGTATTTTAATATTTAAGAGACTCTTGTTCTGAGATTTTTTTTTATTTCTTTATCTATATCTTTGTCACTCTTCTATATTATTAGGAGAGAGTTAGTTCCAGTATGAAGTAGCACTTTCTCAGTTGGAGTAAGGATTTGTAAATATTTGATTTTATTTTAAGAAACGACATCACTAGTGGAGTGATTGGAGTCTCAGGATTGGAGGACTGTAGAGTAAGTACAAGTGATCACAAAAACACATATATTGATTTATATTTTTTCTGTCTCTATTTATATTTTATACTTTTCTAGTATTGTGGTCACTTGTGGTATGAATTGGCTTTTAATTTATTAAAAATTTTAAATTTTTTATAAAATGTAATTTACCCCATTTTAAATTGTCTATTTAAATCTTCAAAGAATAATGACATAAATATTTAATTTACATCTAGTTGAATGTTTAGAATTTTTTAATTTATAATTAGTGAATATGATGACTATATTTAATAATATTATTATTTGTTTCAATTTTAAGTCAAAATTTTAAAATAATTAATTATGATTTTCTCGTAATTCCATAATCCCAAATCAAACCGTTGAAGTTAATTTTCTTTTAACTGATTATCTAAAAAAAGAAATATTTATTTTTATAAGTTTTTAGTAAATAATTTATTAAATAAAATAATAAAAAATATGGTTTGAATTTTCGGTCTATACTTTTAATTTTAGTTTTTAAAAATATATTATTAATATTTATATATTATATTTTTGATATAAGCCATAATTAATTTAATGATTAAGATTTTAAATTTGGATCAAGATGACTCAAGTTTGATTCTTAACTTTTACAATTTTTTATTTCATATTTTAAGTAATTTTTTATTAAAAATTTTTATTTAATAATTTTAATAAACATATGTCTATCAACTTTTTTTAAAAAAAATATTTTAAATATTTTAAAATTTTAATTAAAAAAATAAAAAATGTATTTGAGTGAAACTGAAAACGAGATGGAAATATTTCGGTGGATCCCATATTAAAGTAATTCCCTATCTTTCCGCAATTTTCCGCAGCAACCGGTCGACACAAAATCTACCGCCCTTGGAAGCACGCCCAATTCATTTCTCTTGTCCGAGGGGAAGATCCCTTCTTCGTCTTCCTCCTCGAGATCTCTGCTTCTTCTTCTTCTTCTTCTTCCTCCTCTCCGATGTCGGAGTGCTTCGCCGTCGAGCTCTACTTCGACCCTGCCCTCGAGAACCAGGTCCTCAAGGCTTGGAACGTCCTCGCCCGGCGCCAGATCTCCACCCGCTTCATCGCCACCGAGTCCCGCCCCCACCTCACTCTCCTCTCCCTTCCCTCCTGCGCCTGTGACCCCCACCGCCTGCTCCCCCTCCTCCGCTCCCTCGCCGCCCGCCACGAGCCCCTCCCCCTCTCCCTCTCCGCCGTCGCCGCCCTCCCCGGTGACCCCGCCCTCCTCTTCCTCGCCCCCACGCCCTCCCTCCCCCTCCTCCTCCTCCATTCCCACCTTGCCGACGCCCTCCGCAAAGAACCCCTCTCCTCCGACCCCCTCCCCGACGCCTTCCGCCCCGACCTATGGCTCCCCCTCTGCGCCCTCGCCCCCGACGTCCCCCGCGCCCAGTCGGCCGAGGCCTTTGCCATGCTCCGGGACCTCATCAAGCTTCCTGTTTCCGGCTACGCCACGGAGATTGCGGTCGTGGAGTACTCCCCGGTGGCGAAGGAGCTCTTCTCCTTCCCCTTCGGCGGCCTCTCATCCGAATCCTCCTGATCTGAGGTAGATTGGTTGTTTTTAGTATTGTAACTTTTCTTTTGACTTCTCACATCTTCTCCTCTGTAGCGCTCTCTAAGGGGGTTGAAGTTGTCAGCTTTGTAGGTCGTATACTTAATCATTGATCGTGAGGTTTAATTATGGTGTTTCTTGGCATCATGATGTGGTTTTTAGGCTGTTTCGTTAGCTTCTTTTGGTCTTTTTCTGTCAATTTGTAGGCGAATATCTGAAATGTGGTTCTTTCTTGTTATAGAGCGTGTTAAACCAATGAATTTGGTGCTTCTGTACTTATTTCTAATTCATTTGGGGGAGTTGTGTGATATTACTAATGCTTAAATTTGGGGTTCCAAAGTTAGGTCTTCACGGAGTGATGCATCAACTGTTGGTATCAAAATTTTTTTATGTTGTTTTCATTTGTTCTTGATCTTGAGTATGAATCATATGTGATGTTTAACGACTGCTGTTTTTTATCAGAATGAATGTTTGTGTTGCATTGTTTTATTAGTTTCTTAAATTTTTTTCAGCTCTCCTGTCAAAATTAAGCGCACTTTTTCTGTCGACAACCTAAACTGCTTGTCTTTGTGGTGCTTGATGGTTACATATGTGACCTTGAGCTTTTCTGCTAATTACTCAGTGATTCACCGAGGAAATGGTATATTCTAGTTAGTATGTTTGTGATGTAGGACACTCAAAGGAAGTTCAAGAATATCAAAAAAAGCTAATTCAGAAGTCAAGGGGTTATGATAAATGATTTGATTCACTCTTCTATTTAAACTTAGGATTTACCTTACTTAGTACCTTTCTATGTTTAAAATTCTCTTCATTATGATGTCTTAGGTCTTATTCTCGGATTTCACCAACCCAAGACCAATTTTGGACTGAATCCTACTCAGTTTAGGACTTGGGAAGGATGAACCTTTATTTAGGATTTTATTTTCGTAGGTTAACTTATTTAGAACTTCTACCAACCCAATTAATGGGTTTAAACTAAGTTATATTCAATTTAGGACTTGGAAAGCCAGAAACTTACTCAAATTGGATTTCTGGTATTTGTATAAATAGGCCTTCAGTCCTATGGACGAGGGACAACTTTTATTCTCAATAAAGTTCTACTTTAGTGAATTTTCTCTCTTCCTTGTGGATTCGAGGAG
Organism: Trichopus zeylanicus subsp. travancoricus; assembly: GCA_005019695.1. Lineage (NCBI taxonomy): Eukaryota > Viridiplantae > Streptophyta > Magnoliopsida > Dioscoreales > Dioscoreaceae > Trichopus > Trichopus zeylanicus. Next base: position 624,544 of record RXID01014311.1, read on the forward strand.
TTCTTAACAGAGGCAACGGTGTTTTTCTCGTCTACCACGCTTGTTGCTACGTCAAGTGATATCAGAGTGAGGCTCTCCTTGCTTAATGTCTAACGACGACACAACCAGCAGCAACCCTAGGGACGGTGCTCCTATGGGTAATCACATCAGCTGTGAGTATTTTGATTCGATCATGGAGGCAATCCAAAACTCACTTGCGAGGTTGATACTGAGGATGGATCAACTTGAAGGCCTGAATTAACCACGTCGACGGATCGATGAAGTGACTCGCGATCCAATTGGTCGAGGAAAGGCTCCGCAAGTGAATTCAAAGGGTTTACAAATCCTTGAAAATTCCAGCGACGAAGAAGTTGAAGACATTCTTCGCCGACCAGTTTTTGAGCATGATAAACGTCATGATTTTCGCTTGAAGATTGATCTCCCATCTTTCAATGTCCAACTTCAGATCGAAGATTTTCTCGATTAGCTTGCTGAAGTGGAATGGTTCTTCGACTACATGGAGATTCCAGATTCGAAGAAAGTGAAGCTTGTTGCTTACCGACTCAAGGGGGGTGCATCAGCATGGTGGGAACGCATTCAGTTGGAAAGGACACGCCAAAATAAAGCTTCAATTCGAGCATGGCCACGGATGAAGGCTCTTCTCGAAAAGCAATTCCTTCCCATAGATTATGACCAGGTACTCTTTCAGCAATATCAAAATTGTCGACAGGGTAATCACAGTGTGAAGGCATATGCTAAGGAGTTCTATCGCCTATCAGCACGTAATAATCTAATAGAGATTGAATCTCATCAAGTGGCCAGATTTATCGGTGGGCTACGCACAACCATCCAAGATAGGATTTGTTTACAACCTATTTGGACGGTTAATGAGGCTATGAGAAGTGTAACTCATGTGGAGTCCCAATTGGAGCGACCTATCATCAGAAATCAGGTGGGGAGAACCATTGGTGAGAATTCAAAAGGAGCACAATCTATTCCTAATGGAGGTGCAGCTACACAACCTTCTCGACCTCCCACACAAGTGAGTCTTGAAGTTAGACCTACAAGGCCATCAGGAAATGCCACATCAGCAAAGAACCCAAGTTCAAATCCTGATCTAAAGTGCTATCGTTGTGGAAAATTTGGATATCGTTCTAATGTTTGTCCAGCACGACAACCTGTGAACTTGGCTATTGAAGATAATTTTGTTGCTGACAATTTTCATGACTCAAAAGATGATGACCTAGCTTATGATCAAGAAAACTATGAAGATGGAATATTCGAGGAGCCTGATGGTGAACGGTCATCTTTAGTAGTTCGAAATCTGATATACATCCCAAAACAAGAGGAAAACCTACAATGTCACAATATCTTTCGCACTCGATGCACAGTAAATGGCAAGATCTGTGACATGATTATTGATGGGGGAAGCAGTGAAAATATCATTTCTAAGACTATGGTTGACAAGCTTCAATTGAAGACGGAATCACATCCTTCTCCCTACAAGATCGGCTGGATTAAAAAGGTTGGTGAAACCAATGTAACTGAACGGTGTCAAACTTGTTTTTCCATTGGAAAATTTTACAAGGATGAGGTAACCTGTGATGTTGTGGAGATGAATGCATGCCATATTCTTCTTGGCAGACCTTGGCAATTTGATAGAGATTCTACACATCGTGGGCGAGACAATCGCTACATCTTCTTCAAAGATGGAAAGAAAATTATCCTTACCCCCATTGGCGAAGAGCGTTGACCCAAAAGTTTAAAAGAGGAGGGTCACTCCTTCCTGATTGTGCAAAATTTTATAAACGAGGCTAAAGAGACATCCCAAATATTTGTTGTGATTGAGAAAGGAATGGAGGCAATGCCCACTGAAGCTTCAAAAGGCTTGCAACCCTTCCTAAATGAATTTAAGGAAATCATGCCCGATGATCTTCCTGATGAATTACCCCCAATGAGAGATATTCAGCACCACATTGACCTTGTTCCTGGAGCGAGTTTACCAAATCTGCCCCACTACAGAATGAGTCCAAAAGAGTCACAAATTTTACAAGACAAGGTTGAGGAGTTGATCAGAAAAGAAATGGTCAGAGTCAGCATGAGCCCATGTGCAATTCCAGCCTTATTGACACCTGAGAAAGATGGAAGTTGGTGGATGTGTGTAGATAGTCGAGCTATCAACCGAATCACGATAAAGTATAGATTCCCAATTCCTCGCTTAGAGGACATGTTGGACATGTTGGAAGGGTCAAAGGTTTTCTCCAAGATAGATTTGAGGAGTGAATACCATCAAATCAGAATTAGACCCGGAGATGAATGGAAAACTGTTTTCAAAACAAAAGAAGGACTTTATGAGTGGCTTGTTATGCCTTTTGGACTCTCAAATGCACCAAGTACCTTCATGCGGTTGATGAATCAGGTACTCAAACCTTTCATTGGTTATTTTGTTGTTGTTTACTTTGATGATATCCTGGTGTACAGTCATAATGAAGAAGAACATAAAAGGCATCTAACAGAAGTACTTACTATGCTGAAGAAGGAGAAGTTGTACATCAACTCAAAGAAATGCCATTTTATGACTGACCACTTGGTGTTCTTGGGTTTTGTTGTAAGTGCTGAAGGCATTCATGTTGATGAACAAAAGGTAAAAGCTATTAAGGAATGGCCTATACCCAGAAGTGTATCAGAAGTTAGAAGCTTCCATGGTCTGGCGACATTCTATCGGAGGTTTGTCAAAAACTTTAGTTCCATTATGGCACCAATAACTGAATGTTTGAAGCAACGCAAGTTCTCCTGGTCTCAAGAAGCTAATAGATGCTTCGAGTTGATTAAGGAGAAGTTATCTACTGCACCTATTTTGGCATTGCCTAGCTTCGAGAAGTTATTTGAGGTAGATTGTGATGCTTCGTACATAGGCATTGGAGCCGTTCTATCCCAGGAAGGAAGACCAGTAGCTTTCTATAGTGAAAAGTTGAGTGAAGCTCGAAAGAAGTGGTCAACATATGAGCTGAAATTTTATGCTGTTGTACAAGCAATTCGTCATTGGAAGCACTATCTAATTCAACGAGAGTTCATTCTATATACTGACTACCAAGTTTTGAAATTCATTGATAGTCAGAAGGACTTGAATCGCATGCATGGTCGATGGTCGTCATTCTTACAGCAATACACCTATGTTTTGAAACACAAATTTGGACAAAAAAATAAGGTGGCAGATACTTTGAGCCGTAGGGCAGCCTTGATGGTAACTATAAGTAACGAAGTTGAAGGGTTTGATTATTTGAAGGAATTGTTTGTTGAAGATGAAGATTTTAAAGAGGGGTATAGAAAGTGCCAAGCAGGACAAAGAACTGATTTATATCTCCATGAAGGCTTTCTCTTTAAGGGTTGTCGTCTTTGCATTCCAAGGTGCTCCTTGAGAGAAAAAGTGGTGAAAGAGTTGCATAGTAGTGGCTTAACAGGACATTTTGGGCGTGACAAGAGCATTGCACTAGTTGAAGAGTGCTACTATTGGCCACAACTTAAAAGGGATGTTGGTCGCTTTGTACAAAGATGCTATGTATGCCAAACAGCCAAAGGAAGCTCTCAAAACACTGGCCTTTATACCCCATTGCCTGTGCCAAATGCCCCATTGGAGGATCTATCGATGGATTTTGTTTTGGGCCTCCCCAGGACTCAACGAGGCTTAGATTCAGTATTTGTTGTTGTCGACAGATTTTCCAAGATGGCACACTTCATTCCATGTAAGAAAACAGCAGATGCAACAAGAGTGGCTAATCTATTCTTTCAAGAGATTGTAAGGCTACATGGAGTGCCAAAGACTATCACTTCTGATCGTGACACAAAATTTCTAAGTCATTTTTGGAAGACATTGTGGAAGCGATTTGATACGTCTCTACAATTTAGTAGTGCTTATCATCCACAAACAGATGGACAAACTGAAGTGGTGAATCGAACACTTGTAAACATCATTCGGTGTCTTGCAAGAGACAAACCAAAGCAGTGGGACTATGCCCTCGCACAAGCTGAATTTGCTTTCAATAACATGAAGAACAGGTCCACGGGAAAATCGCCATTTGAAATTGTCAATGGAAGAACACCAAAACACCCGCTGGATTTGGTGGTGTTGCCCAAATTACCAGGAACAAGCATAACTGCAGACAATATGACGGAGAGAATTATTGAAGTGCATACTGAGGTAAAGAAGAAATTAGAAGAATCCAATACCAAATACAAAATTAAAGTGGACATTCATAAGCGTTCAAAAGAGTTTCAAGAAGGAGATCTGGTGATGGTGCACTTGAGGAAAGAACGATTTCCAGCTGGAACTTACAACAAACTGAAACAGAAGAAAATTGGGCTACTGAAGATACTAAGAAAGATAAACAACAATGCCTATGTCATCGACCTCCCGAAGGATTTGGAGATCTCAAACACTTTTAATATTTAAGATTTGTTTGACTACTATGCACCTGAGGACTGCACATTACGACAAAGTAACTCGAGGACGAGTTCTTTACAAGAAGGGGACACTGATGTAGGACACTAAAAGGAAGTTTAAGAATATCAAAAGAAGCTAATTCAGAAGTCAAGGGGTCATGACAAATGATTTGATTCACTCTTCTATTTAAACTTAGGATTTACCTTACTTAGTACCTTTCTATGTTTAAAATTCTTTTTATTATGATGTCTTAGGTCTTATTCTCGGATTCCACCAACCCAAGACCAATTTTGGACTGAATCCTATTCAGTTTAGGACTTGGGAAGGATGAATCTTTATTTAGAATTTTATTTTCGTAGGTTAACTTATTTAGAACTTCTACCAACCCAATTAATGAGTTTAAACTAAGTTATATTCAGTTTAGGACTTGGGAAGGCAGAAACTTACTCAAATTGGATTTCTGGTATTTGTATAAATAGGCCTTCAGTCCTATGGACGGGGGACAACTTTTATTCTCAATAAAGTTCTACTTTAGTGAATTTTCTCTCTTCCTGGTGGATTCAAGGAGTTCTTAATAGAGGCAACGGTGTTTTCCTCGTCTACCACGCTTGTTGCTACGTCAGTTTGGGTTCTACAATTGGGTCTAGAAGTGATGCTTTCTCTCTTGGTTTCTGTGTGTTGTTTCTTCCTATTTTCCTTACATTGGCATTGATCATCTGAGTTGATATTTGGTAGTTGTGTTTAACTAGAATGAACATATTGTGGCACTTTTGACTAATAACACATTATGCTTATATCATGCTTTGTCTTTTTGGATGTCGAATTCAGCATGTTATGTAGCTTTTTCTTCAAATTTATTTCTTCTTCAATGAGTTCTTGGTTATTTGTTTTTAAAGCGTTCGAGTATGGATGCTATATTTGATATTTTACTACCAGCTATGGTTCTTAAAGGTGTTCTCATTTAAATTGTCATTTAGCATCTTTTATGAAAGATGCAAATTTTTATTTATTTAGGTTTTGGGTTTTTGCAAATGTACAATCCTTCTTTTCTTACTTCCTTTTTAAATATTTGAAATATATTTTTATATAAAAAATTGAGATATTGTTGATGCCTTCTTTTGTGTTACTCTTGAGGCTTTTAGATAATTTGGTAATGTTGCCTTGAGATCGGCAATTGCAATCATGTGTCATGTGACACTTTCTGATTGTCACATTTAAAGCAGTCTCAAGACTAGCTGATTGTCATCTATCTCTGATTGTCATCTATCTCCGATCTCTCTTTTTTGTTTAAAAACACTTAACACAAATTTATAATCTAATTGATTTCATAATTTATTTTTGTTGAACACCCCTTTAAGTTTTTAGGAAAACTAAAATTGGATCTGAAAAACAATAAATTTTTTATTTCCTTAACTTTTAGGAAAAATAATATTGTTCGTGTGAATTGCAATGTTAAACTGACCAAGTGAAATCGAAAGAGAGGAAAACCGAGTTTGCTAGCGAGTGAACATTTTACTAATTCACAACCCTTTAAATGCTGCTTTAGAGGTTTTGCATTGACAAAATATAGTTTATCATTCCTCTCAAGATACACAATCACATTTAGTTTTAGTCCAATAAATATTCTTAATATCCCATACTAGGCAATAACTTTTTATTCTAATAAAGTATGGTATAGAAACTTAAAAGTACTTAGGCCATTGATATACGACTAGACATAAATGTGTAGAGCAAGATTTTAAATATCGATTTGGGCATTCAGAAAAATTGATATGTTTCGGTTGTTTCGGTCGAAATCATTTTCATTTCGATTTCAATAAAATTATTTTTAATTTTTTTTACTAAACTTTGACTTTAACTTTAAAATATTAAAAAATATATAAAAATTGTGAAAATAATTTATATACATATATTTCTGAAAAATTATTAAATAACAATATTTTTTGATTAAAAAATAATTTAAATATGGAAAAATAAAATTTGTAACAACGGAGATTTGAACCCTTGTTTTTTTTAAAAGAGGCTTAAAACTTTAATCACTTGAGTTATGTAAAAACTTTGATGTAAAGTTTATATAAAAAACTAAACATTATATCTAAATGTGAATAGGATTAAAACTGAAAGAAAAAAACTCGAAATATTTCGGCCGAAAAGTTTCAATTTCGACCAATATTTAAAATTATAGTGTTGAGTATTTTTCTTAAAGGATCTTACCAGTTTGTGCATTTGACATGTATGAATTCTGATTAAAATGGCATGTGACCCACCACTTATGACAAAGTCTCCATAAATCTCTTATGTCCTTTAGTAAAACTTTTCGGTATGTTTTTTAATGAACTATTGACCATAAGAATCCTTCCATTATTTGAGGAATGATCTTCATATTCAGTTTGCATGTTCGCAAGAGTTGAAGTATGAAGCAAATTCTCCCACATGCTGATATTCCTAGGCACAGTATCCAGGTGCAAAGTAATCATCTCCAAAAGTGCCATTGTATTATACCTTGCTAAAGAAAAAAAATAATAATAGCACTAATAAGAGAAAAACGCAAACAAATTTCAAACTAATTAAGAAGTACTATATTATTAGTGCAACAATCCATGAAGCATATCCAAATTTTTAAGTTAATAAAATTCCACATTATTCAATTAATTATGTCACGAGAAAAGCACTTTCTGATTTTTATTTTTATGACATTTATAATCTATCATAATCAATAACAATGCTATGATGAGCTCAAAAATGACAACATCGAGCACTTAAAGGGGTCTCATAGGATAGGAAGGTGTGTCTTAACCAAGGTTTCAAGTTTCAGCCGAAACCAAGCTATTTCGGCTGAAATGGTTCGGTTTCGGCCGGTGCCGAAACAAATCGGCTCATTTAGTTTCGATTTTAGGGTTTTACTTTTGTTGGCTACGAGCAGAGCGGGCGGAGCGAGGGCAGCACGCGCGCGGCGTCTCCGGGAAGTCGGGCTCAACTAGCAGCGAGCGCAACGCGCCTGCAGCATCTCCGAGAAGTCGGGCTCAACTGGCAGCGAGCACAGCGTCACAGTTGTAGGGTTTACTATTTTTTACTGTTCGTTTGTTTTATTTGGTTAATCACGGACATGATGACTGTAGTTTGTTATTGTTTGTTTGTTTTATTTGTTTAATCACGGACATGATGACTGTAATTTGTTACTGTTAATTTATTTTATTCCGTGGATCATGGACCGATGGCTGTGGGTCGGTGCAAGTGGATGTGCTGATTGATTGATTATTTGTTTGTTAGCGACAAGTGGATGAGCTTTATCGCTTATATATAGTTAGTGCAAATCGCAAAGTTTACAGACAATATCATTTGAGATTTTCATATTACTTCTTATATGTTTTTTTAATACACTAATATATATTAGAAATAGACTATATCAGTGATTAACTATCAAAATTAATTTTAATTAACTAAAATAATATTTAATATTATGGTAAAATTAAATATAAATTTTTTCCTAATTTTTCAAATTTTTTCAAATTTTTTTCAATATTTTATCGTATTTTTAATTTGAAGTCAAAGTACAGTCAAAATATAGTCAAACTCTGGTCAACACATAATTAATAACTAAAAGAAATCTTTTGCCCGAAACCGAAACGGTCGAAATTGAAATCAAAATGGCCGCAACGACTAAAACGTATCGGTTTCACTGAGTATCAAAATCGAAACCGAAACCGATACTTAAAACCTTGGTCTGAACTACCCTCACAAGATCTGGGAGCAAATTCTAGCCTTGGCACATGAAGGATGGTGGACTCCTTGGATAGAGGTGCATGGACAAGGTAGCAAGTTTTTCATATTACAAATCCCAGTGACCCCTATTTTTCCTCTTCTTTTTTCTGTGAATGTAATACATTGCTATTTACTACATTGTCTACAATTCAGTTTTGTATAAAAACAATTCATTTCCACAATTTGATATGCTACAATTCATTTCCACAATTTGATATGCTATAGTCGATTATAATATGTTAATTAACATGTTGCAATTCACTATAATTGATTGAAGCAAGGAACAAAAATTTAGCTCAATATATATTTCTTTAGCAATATGTGGCTCAACATAATTGATAGCAGGAAAGTTCAACAAGTCCTTTTGTTTTTGGTAGGTTCTACCACCTAATCCTAATTCTAAACAGAGAGGGTCAAAACACAAGGGGATTGTCTTGTAAAACAATATCTCCTTTTCTCCCTTATGTCATGGAAAAATATACAATATTATTACTTCCTCCAAAACATTAATACTTAGTTTGTCTAGTGAGTTAAGTAAGCCTTGGAGGACTTTTGTAACAAGGAGAGAGCTCTTTATTTGACCTCCATTATTATCTTCATTAAAAGATAGCCACCATATAGAATGGTGGAATTTCTGCATTTGAGGAATCTATGTCACTTCCTAGATAAGGACGAAAAAAGATTAGACTAGTGATTCTCTTCTTCGCTTGACAAATGGAAGCAAACCCTTTATTAGCATGAGATCTTTGGTAGTATTTCACATTATCATAATGTACATCATGAATTTCAAAGGGATGTACATATCTATTAATTCAGTATTCATCACCATCCTCAAAGTATATGAGATGTTGATGCAAGGTTAATGACACACCTTGTTTTCTTGTAACCATGGTCTCTCTAATAGTGCTTTGTCGAATGCATTAGTGTTGATTAAATAGAACTTAGCTTCAGTCATCAATTTGCCTATTTTCAGGGATATGGTTATGGTCTTAAGAGCTCTTTAACTATTTTAATTAGACCCTTGGATGGTTATAATTTTAGATAATAGGTGACACACACCCAGAGCTAAGGCCCTTAATATGTGGAGGGTTATTAAATTGACTAAAGAGCTTGGATCAATAAGGATGTGATTGATTTTGATCCCATCACTATTTCTACTGACATATAATGGCATATTATGGTCTATTGTCCCTGATAGTAGGTTGTCATTTGTAGAAGTGATGGTAGAAGTCTGATGAGCATATAAAAACACCTTCATATTCTCTTAAGTAAAGATGCCACTCATATGCACTATCGTCTCTTTGAGTTTTTGTGACATCATTAGGGCATCAAAGACACTTAACATGGCAGAAATCTTCTTGAGATGAGCTATTATATTATATTTTACCTTCTTGGGTGCAGGTTTAGTTTGTGAAGGCTCGACATTCTCATTTATCTGAATTTCTTCATCCTTATCTCTAGATATGTTCTCATCCCTAGGTACTGGAGCTTGTCTTTGGTATAGCATTTTACCACCTTTGAATTGTATTTGGTTTGCATTCCTCAGTTGAAATCTAGCATCATGAGACCAATAAAGCTTTTCCATAGAGTCACTACCAAAATTGATCATATAACAAGAGGTGGTGGATTCTTGCCCCCGATTAATAGTTTTTTCTATATCTTTAGAAGATTGCACTAGATGATAATCGTCCCATTCAACATATTAATTGGGCATATGGAGCCTCCTTAGAAAGAGATTTTCAAAGACTCTTTGAATAAACCCTTCTATTTTATTAGTCAGCACGACCTTCTTCAAGACTTTGTTTTTAGGGCACTTCTTTCATGGATGTTTGGATTGGATTAACACAAGAGTTGGGTGGGCTCTAGCATTGGCTTGCTTAATCCTATCTCGAAATGCCTATTTCTTCTTTTGGTGCTTGCTAATGTAGGGACTTCTAAAGTGTCATAGAGTTATTTTGATTTAGACATAGTCATATTCAACATTCGTGTCTTATATATATAATTCCTTTAAAGTTAGAAGGAGGCATCCTTCCATAGGTTCTAAGACTGGGATCTCACCAAATATAATGGATTGACCACCTGCTGCTAGATCACTTAACAGCAATTGAGGTTGCTGCTTATCGGTGCTTACCTCAGATGTGTGAGTCATCATGTGATAAGAGGCAATGAACACAGATAATTATCTTCAATAATGTCTGGCTTTCTTGACTCATCTCTAGAGTAGTTGGCATGAATGATCATTTTGATCTTGGGGATGGTTGGTAGGTGATTCTCCACCACTACTGAGTGGCTTTACTTTTTCTGCTAGTATTTTTTTCATCTTCTCAACTTCTTCTCAAAGCATGGTAGTTGTGTTTGACATGCTTTCCATGTGGGCAGTTATAACCTATATGTGTCTATTCCACATTTGCATTTGCCCATTAACAAACTTCATGTTAGTCATAGCTAGTCTTCTACAGTATCTAACTATAGTTTAAGCATGCCATAGTCGTATTCATGGGTGAATCACTCTCTAAGATAGTTATCTCTAGAGCAACCCTCGGAAGATTCGTGGGATCTTTCATTTCATTAGTAATATTTTCAATGAATCTATTTACTTCTTCTCACCTTGTGCCCTAAATTTCATCATTACTAAAATGATAGGGCAAGGATCACTTTGGTTATAAATGCCTGACAATAAATATGGTGGAGCATGTTGTCATTGGAAGTTCACTTTCTTCATCTCTCATAGTAGGGTCTCTAATAGACCTCTAAGTTTGTGAGAGAAGAATTCTTCAAGAGTTATTTGGCTTCTTTCTCCTTGAACATATTCTTCCATAGCATCAATATATTCGTAGATTGATAATTTATTGACATCATATTCATCTAGCTAAATCAGCTTCTTCTTCTTCTTTTTGATATTTTGGGTAGGCAAAGGAGCTTGTTCTGACAAAGCTTTCCTCATCACCATTCCAAAATTTTTAGAATTTTTAACTTTCTTCTTTATCATGTTCTTTAGCCTTTTATATATGTAGATTTCCCACAAGTGCTCCTGCTCAAGTATACATTGTGCTTCTTCCTCGAATAGGAATTCAGCAAGTGGTTCATGTGTCTCAAACATAGTAATGTGATTGATGTGTTCGGTGGGCATTTCAAATAAGGTTGACTTTGAGAGAGTTAACTTGCTCTTTTAGTATTTCCTTTCAACCCAATATTTGAATACAAGCATTCTTTAATAATATAACCCAACATTCTGGGTAAGGATAATAATTTGGATGATCTTTTTTATTGACTTCATTTAGCCTTTTGCATTTCAGAAGTTGAAGGCCTAATTTTAGAGTATTTTGGAAGATTTGCCCACCCTCTCTTTTTTAGAAGAGTATTTTTTTCCCCTAAGTCCTTGTTGAAAATCATCGAATGGTTCTACTTCCCTATCTTCTCCATGAGTTAGTAGTTTTTGAGGGTTACCTATGCTCAGGGTGGGGTTTGTAGGTTTCTTGTGTTCATTTATTGTTGCCCTCACATTTTTAGAGGGCTCCCTTCACTTTGCGTGATCATTTTCTATTTCGGGATTTTGTGAACTAAGTAAGGCTAGGGACCAATCCTCTCCAACTTCCTAACCTATGCAATGAGATCTTGGAAAGTATGAATAGAAGAGGCACTTAAATAAGGTGCCATCTAATTCCTCCTTATGTTACTAAAGACTAGATTTATAGCTTCGAAGTGGCAGATAGTTTGTTTACACCTAATACTAAGGTTTCTCCACTGTGTGATATATTCCAAAATCGATTCATTATTGCATTTTGGTGTTGAGACAAGGTTCGCAATGGTCACCTTGTCACTGACTCCACCAAATTTAATTCAAAAAACTTCCTTCATTTGAGACCAAGTTTGTATAGACTCTGGTTGCAAACTAGCATACCACTCAAATGTCACTCTTTTAGGCTTGTTGAAAATTGGCAGAGTTGTCATTTATCATATTTTGGTTGTGGTGACTAGGGTATGATTTATCTAGCATACCACTCAAATGGCACTTTATACAAATACTTTGGTTGTGGTGATTAAGGTATGATTTATCTACATTATTTATTATACTCGTGTCATTCCTTTGTCTCAATTGTACAGTGACTATTCATTGCACTTTCTATTGAATGTACATTGGCAGCTCCATATTGGTAGGAATTCTTGAGATGGGGGATTGGGTATTCCTTGCTGGTGGAGGAGGTACTTGTGAAGGACCTATATTTTCAAAGATTTCACCTATAAGGGGTGTGTTTTCTACCACTTTTGTAGCTTCGTGAGATGATTGTTAAGATCGCTCCAACCTATCAAGCTTTTGTCTCATTTATATTATTATCTCCATCAATTCCATAATCTTATTTTGAACTTTATTTTTCTCTTTCCCTTATTACCTCAGTTGTTCATGTAGTGCTTCTATGGTCATTTTCTCATTAGAGATTTTGGTTATGACCAAAGTTTCTACCAAAACATGACAATCTACATCTTGAGGATGTGATCTTGGCTTGGTGTGTTTTGGGTTGAGGTTAACTTCTCCCATTAGCTAAGTTATCTCATTTAGGAGTTTTCTCATGGAGTGAACAGTTACACCGTTTCTTTGGCATCGTAGCAAGGATTGGCTCACAAGGACCCTTTTCTCTTGAATCCCCTTATCTGTAAGCCTTGTTCATACATGTTTTTTTGTTATTTGGCCTATTGAGGCCTATTGAGGCATGGGCTCATGGTTCTTTCTAGAGTCATGATAAGAAATGACCCTAATAGTATGGGTGATATCCCATTTAGGAGTATTATGCTGGGTAGTGGCTCTTGTTATTTTTCTTAGTTATTTGTCCTTCTGCCACAATATTGAGGTAGGATTGTGCCCCCTTTAATACTTTAACTTACTTTTATTCTTCTCTAGGTCACTGTGGATTGAGATTGACTTCCTAGAATAGCGAAGACCTTAGGAAGTAACCTCAAATCACAAATCAAAGTTTGTTTTAATTTGAAGTACACTATTAGGTGTTGTGGAAACATGACTTTCGATGAGTGCAAGCCCATGTTGTTAATTACTCCAACGATTATTAAGAACCATCTAAATTGAGAAATTTAGCTAATAAAATAGAGGCACAAAAAAGAAAACAAGAAAGCATTTAATTGATTTTAAAAAATACTACATGGCTTAATCAAAGGTATGCTCTCACTTCACAATGACTTTCAACATAGAATTATAAAAAATATGAAAGAAATAAAGAAAGATAAAGAGTGGAGAATAAACTTTGATGTGTGCTACTGCTTAGCTCTCCTATGTTGGACCATGTGACGTTTGTCTCAAATTGACTCAATATTTGGTAGGTGTTAATGGCATTATCCAATGGGATATAAAAGGGAATGAGAGTAGTTTGAAGTATTTCTAATGGCTTTGAGCTTTAGCAATAACATTTTTTGGATGGCATTGCCGACAGTTTGTTGGGATTAGCCTGAAGTATTTTTAATAGCTTTTAACTTTAATGATAAATTTATGATTTAAAGTATTTTCATTAGCGAATAAGGCATCAGCAATAAATTTGTTCAGGTTGGAGTATTTCCATTAGCAAATAAGGTTTCGGCGATAACTTTATTGACCTTGAAGTGTTTCTATAGCCAATAAGGCATAGGCAATAATTTCTTTAGTTTAGTAATATCATCACCAACTTATAGGGTTGGGTATAACTTTGAAAGTTGCATTGTCAACTACTTTTAGGGTTGACTAACTGAGAATGTGTTATCAACTATTTCTAAGGTTGAGTAGCTTGAAAGGACGCACCATTAATGGCTGATAAAGTTGACTAGCTTGAAAGGGTGCGTCATCAATAGTTTCTAGGTTGACTAGCTTGAGGAGCACGTCATCAACTATTTCTGGGGTTAAGTAGCTTCGAAGTATGGCCTACAATTTCGTGAGTATTGTCGGTTGACTTCGTTTGAGTAAGATATTATGGCTAACTGACTAAGCAAGTTTAAGCATACCTTAATTTAATTTGATTTGATAATCGACAATCTTTTAGGCATGTTGTCAACTAAATTTGGAGTGTTGATACTGCTTTAGGGTTGGCTTAGTTTGAAAGATGCATTATTAATGGCTTCTGGGGTTGACTAGCTTTAAAGTATAGCCAACAGTTTTGAGCATATTGATATTTAACTGCTTTAATTTGGTAGTATCATCAACATCTTAGAGGGTTGGGTATAGATTTGAAGTGTGGCCGACAACTTAGAGCATGTTGACATTTAACTTATTTAGTTTGGTAACATCACCAATGCCTTATGGAGTTGGGTATAGTTTTGAAGTATTGCTAAAGGCTTTTATAGTGCACTCAGTGAGACTCAATTTAAGCTTATTTAGTTTTATTCAAACTAATTTTGGTTTAGGTCAAGATGGTAACATCACCCTTCATTCATGGCCATGGAGTATTGTCGAGGGTTCAGCACACTCAATAGGACTTTGGTCTAACCCTAATTAGTTTTGTTGGGACTAATATAGTTTGGGTTTGAGTTTGATTACATTTAGCTTGGGTCAGGCTCGACCTTGTGTTGGGCCTTTGGTTCAAGTTCAAGTTAATTTAGTTTAACTTGGTTTTAGTTTAGGCTCACTTTGGCTTGGTTCTGACTTTACTTTGAATTTAGCTCTTTTAGTTTGGACTTGATTTAATCTAATCAGGGTTTGATTTGAGCTTTGTTCAATCTTGATTTAACTTGATTTCAAATTGACCCAACTTGGATCTGATTAGAGTTAAGTTTGAACTAATTTGATTAAGATTAACTCAGCCTAGACTTTTGATCCCAGCTCAATTTGAGTTTTAGTACATTTGTTTGAACAATTTTGGTCAATTTGAGTCAACTTGGCCTTCGTATATCTATTTTGGCTAAGTTCAATTTCAATATGATTGAGTTATTTCATATCAAGTAGTTTGATTTGAGGATCCTTAACTATTTATAATAATTTTAGGCAAACCCATGGCTTAGCCTTAAAATGTGTAAACCTGAGGGTTAGGTTTGCTAGTGAGCTAAAAAGCTAGCTTAGAGGCACAAGCTCGAGGGTTGACTGGGTGTGAGTCTGAAGACTGGCTAAGTGCATGCCTGAAGGCTAGCCGAGATGTGAGTGTAAAGGCTAGCTGAGTGCGCAAGCCCAAAGACTAGCTCAAATGTTAGCCCAAAGGCTAACTGCGTGCGAGGTCGAAGGCTGGCTGAGTGCAAGTTCAAAGGCACATTAGATGAGAGCTTTATGTCTAGCTTGAATACACACCCAAAGTTTGGCTAAGTGTGAGCCTGAAGGCTAGCCAAATACGAGTCCGAAGGCTGGCTAGACATTAGTCTGAAGTCTGACTAAGTGTGAACCTAAATGCTAGTGAAAGATGTAAGCTTGAAGGCTAGTTGGGTTCAAGCCCAAAGCTGATTGAACACAAGCCCAAGTTTGGTTGAATGTAAGCCCGAAGGCTGACTTGGATGTGAACCCTAATGCTAGCTATGTACAAACCTAAAAGCTGGCTGAACGCAAGCCCGAAGGCTCATTGGGTGTGAGTTTGAAGGCTAGCTTGAATATGCACCTGAAGGTTGACCGAGTACGAGTCCAAAGGCTAGCTAGACATTAGCCCAAAGGTTGGCTGAGTACGAGTCTAAAGGCTGGTTGGACATTAGTTTAAAGGCTAGCTGAGTAAGAGCCTAAAGGCTGGTAAAAGATGTGAGCCCTAAGGTTAGCTGGGTGTGAGCCCAAGGCTAGCTAAATGTGAGTCTAAACACCGGTTAAGTGCAAGTGCTAAGGCTAGCTTGGATGCGAGCCTGAAGGTTAGCTATGTATTAGCCTAAAGACTAGCTTGAATGTGAGCCCGAAGGCTAGCTGGGTATGAGCCCAAAGGTTGATTGTGAGCCTGAAGGTAGGCTGAATTCTAGCAGGTAGGTAGGTTAGCTAGACATGAGCTCGAAGACTGGCTGAATTGTAGCCTAAAGGTTAGCTAGACATGAGCCCAAAGGCTGGGTTAGATGAAAGCCCGAAGGCTACCTAAGTGCAAGTCTAAAGGCTAGCTTGGATGCAAGCCTGAAGGCTGGTTAATGTGAGCTCAAAGGCTAGTTGGGTGCAAGTCTGAAGGCTAGTTGAGTGTGAGTCCAAAAGCTAGTTTGGTGTAATGAGGCTTCGCTATCTTTGAGGGGGTCAAAGGTGGCTACGACGATGTCAAGAGTTTACCATCTTCAAGCGGGTGTCCATGACGATACTGAGAGTTCGCCATCGTGCCAAGGACCATGGGTGACCATCATGTTGATGAAGTTCTACCAAAATTTTCCTTTTTTTTACACAACTACTTTTTTTATTTTTTTTAATTTTTTAATTTCTTCTTCTTCCTCAAGCTTGAACTCTTCTCCTCTACTTTTTGGCCAATTAGTTTTTTACACAACAATCAAACCTTCTCTTCTTCTCTCACGACTAAATCATGGTGTCCCAGTCCCTTCTTTGTCCAAATTTTGCTAGCTAGGAGGTAGCCCTGTACCCCATCTCATGGCCAGATCCAGCCATATCTAGCTAAATCTAACATATAGCTATAGCTATGGTGGCTCGATAGCAGTAGAAAGGAGGCCGGAGGTGGAGATTGGTGGGTAGGAGGCAGAGACGGCTCGGTAGGCTGGAGGTGGAGGTGGCCCAGCAGACTTGAGTAGCAGAGTCTGCTTGGTAGGCTCGGGCAATGGCTCACGGGCAACTGCATGGAGGTACGACAAGGCTGGTGCAGGGTTTGGAGGTGGAGGTAGCTCAACGGGCTCGAGTGGCAAAAATATATAGATTGACCACTCAAAATGATGGAGACCTTGGGAAGTAACCTCAAATCACAAATTAGAGTTTGTTTTAATTTAAAGTGCGCTATCAGATGTTGTGAAAACATGACTTTCAATAGGTGCAAGCCTCTATTGTTAATTACCCGATGATTATCACGAACCTCCGAAATTGAGAAACCTAGCTAATAAAATAAAGAAAGCATTTGATTGATTTTAAAAAATAATATATGGCTTAAGTAAGGGTATACTCTTATTTTATAATGAATTTCAATATAGAATTATAGAAAATATAAAAGAAATAAAGAAAGAGAAAGAGTGGAGAAGAAGCTTTGATGTATGTTATTCCCCTACTCTTAAATCACCAATAGCTTAGGGGGTTGGGTATACCTTTGAAGTGTTGCTAATAGCTTAAAGCATATTGGCGATTAACTTCTTTCATCTCGTAGTGTCACTAATGACTTATGGAGTTGGGTAAAGTTTTGAAGTATCGCTAAAAGCTTTGTTAGCATACCCAGAGAGACTCAGTTTGACCTTACTTAGCTTTATTCGAACTAAGTTTGGTTCAGGTCTAGATGGTAGCATCACCTTTTGTTCATGGCCTTGGAGTATTATCGAGGGTTCAGCACACCCAGCAATTCTTGGTTTAACCCTAATTAGTTTTGTTGGGACTAATATAGTTTGGGTTTAAGTTTGATTACATTTAGCTTGAATCGGGTTTAACCTTGTGTTGAACCTTTGGTTCAAGTTTAAGTCAATTTAGTTCAACTTGGTTTCAGTTCAAGCTTAACCTAGCTTGGTTCTGGCTTGACTTTTAGCTTAGCTCCTTTAGTTTGGACTTGATGTAACCCAATTGAAGTTTGATTTGAGCTTAGTTCAATCTTGATTGAACTTGATTTTGAATTAACCCCACTTGGATCTGATGAGGGTTGGGTCTGAACTAATTTGATTTGGATTAACTTAGCCTAAACTTTGAGTCCAGCTCAATTTAAGTTTTAGTCCATTTGTTTGACCAATTTAGGTCCATTTGAGTCAAATTGGCCTTTGTCCATTTGTTTTGGCTAATTTCAATTTCAATGTGATTAAATTACTTCACATCAAGTAGTTTAATTTGAGAATTCTTAGCTATTGATGATAATTTTAGGCAGACCCATGGTCTCGCCTTAAAATATGTGAACCTAAGGGTTGGTTTAATTTGCAAGCTCAAAAGCTAGCTGAATGTGAGCCTGAAGGCTGACTCAGATGTGAGCCTGAAGGTTGGCTGGATATAAGCCCGAAGGCTGGCTAAATGTGAGCCTGAAGGCTAGTTGTGTGGAAGTCTGAAGGCTAGCTTGGTATAATGAGGCTTAGTCATCTTTGAGGGGGCCACGGGTGGCCCGGGTAATGTTGAGAGTCTACCATCTTTGAGGGAGGGCCACAGGTGGCTGCGGTGATGTTAAAAGTCTACCATCATTGAGAGACCGCAAGTGGCTGTGGTGATATCAAGAGTCCACCATCATGTTAAGGACCGCGAGTGACCACGATATTGATGAAGTTCTACCAAAAATCAAGCTGGGAAAAGTCTTTTCTCTTTTTTTTGTGAACAAACTCTTCTTTCTTTTATTTTATTTTTTTCCAAATTTTCTCTTTTTTTTACACAACAATTTTTTTTAAAAATTTCTTCTTATTTCTCAAGCTTGAAACCCTTCTCTCATATTTTTTTGACTAGATATTCCTTTCTCTTACACAAAAACCTTTTTATTTTATTTTTTTTCTATTTCTCCTTCTTCCTCACTTCGCTTGTGCCCCCAACCCCAAAAACTTCTCTTCCCCTCTCATGACTGGACCGTAGTGGCCTGATCCCTTCTCTATTTAGATCAGATCAGAAACTACCGAATCCAGCTTGGTTTCCCTGCTGCAAGACAGAGGGCAGCCCTACCCCCCCATCTGATGACTGGATCTAGCCTATAGCAATAGCTATGGTGGCTCAATTATAGTGGAAAGGAGGCCAAAGGCAAAGATCGATGGGCTGGAGGCAGAGGCAGCGCGGCTGGTTGGAGGTAGAGGCAGCTCGGTGAGCTCAGACGGTAGAGGTGGCTTCGCGGGCTCTGATGGTGGCTTGCGTGCAACTACACGGAGGTACGATGGGGCCGGTGCATGGTTTGGAAGCAGAAGCAACTCAGCGAGCTCGGGCAACAACTAGCTCCTTCGGTGGCTCCTGGAGATGGTGGTGCTATTGATTTGGGTCAGGCCTTTGCAAGTCTAGGCTGGTCGAGGATGGAGCTCGGTCGGCCGGAGGGTCTGGTAGTAGTTCAGGTGCAAGCAAAGCATCATGGGAGAAGTTAGTTAGGCTCAGCTATGTCCAGCCGGACCTAGCGTTTGGCATAGTAAGGTCTCGAGCAAAACATGACTGCTATAAGAATTCGGTGAAGCAACAAGGAAATGCAAAGAAAGTTAAGTGATGAGGAACTTACTTTTTTTTTATGATGATGATATTTTCCTAACCTTCTTTCCCTCGTCCTCCAATTTTTTTCAACTCTGATTCTTTTTTGAGGTCAACAGATTAACATAGGACTCGAAGAGATAAAGTTGGGCTAGAAATAATCTCCTTTTGTTTTAATTTTTGAATGAATCAAGGATGTAAATAAATATAGATATGACTTATCTTGAGTTTGGATGAGCTTGTGAAGAGACATGGATAAATCCGTTTGTTGTAAATGATGATAATTTAAAAGTTGTAGTCATCCCAAACACTGAAATTGTAGGGAGGTTATTTACAAATTTTTTTTCAGAAATTAGATTAAATTATAATTTTATAATTTTTAGGAAGCTTTTTATGAAAAGAACTTATTTACAAAGCTTTAAAATTTTTATGGTCTTTTTTAAATAAAATTTGAACTTATTCATAAATAAGAATTTTTGAGGGACTTATTTGTAAAAAATTGAGATTTTAGGAGCTTATTTGTAAGTATAAAATTTTGGAGGTATTTATTTATAAACCCTAGATTTTATAAGGATCCAATTATAGTTATAGATCTTTTTAAGGGATTTATTTATAAATCTTAAATTTTACGAAACTGATTTGTAATTTTAGAATTTTATTAGATTTTTCTACAAAATTCTTATTGCAAAGACTTATTTGTAAGAAAATTTTGGCTAATGATCTATTTATGAAAATTTATTAAGTTTAGAGACTTATTTGCAAAATTTTTTATTTTATCATTTTGGCCCAAATTTTAGATGAATTGTGGGCCCAATTTTGGGTCCAAGTATCCAACCCACTAATCCCATTTGGATTAGGCATATATTGAGCCTAAATTTTCTAATAATTCAAGCTCGAATTGAGCTTAATTTTCAATTAAAGTCAGATACAATTTAAGTCTAATTGAGACCCACATTTGAGTTATAATTTAATGACATACAAGTCTCAATTTTAATCAAATTCCAATCAAATTTGATCGTAGTAAAACTTATCTCAAACAGTCACTTA
The DNA here is from genome assembly GCA_005019695.1 of Trichopus zeylanicus subsp. travancoricus. NCBI lineage: Eukaryota > Viridiplantae > Streptophyta > Magnoliopsida > Dioscoreales > Dioscoreaceae > Trichopus > Trichopus zeylanicus. The sequence continues at coordinate 644,964 of RXID01014311.1, forward strand.
ACGAAGTGAAAGAGTTAGAGGTGAGAATGATAATGATCACCTTCATTCGAGGGGCAGCATTCCCAAGTCAGCTAAAAATCCTAGCAGTTTTCCCTTTGTTCATGATAGTTAGGGTGAATTCTTCTCCATCAGTGCACATGTCCGAACTTGCTTTTAGTTACCCCCTATTAGGAGTCAGGTGAAGATGATCAAAGACTAAGCTTCATTTTGGGCCTAGTCTATGAAAGACTAACAACCTTGCTAATTCAAGCTCAGCTTCTAACTCTTCATCAGGTTTACCCTTCTCATTTGGAATTATGACATTGGGTCTTTTTCTCCATGAGAAATGGGCTAGTCTTACATGACAGCAACCTCAATTAGCATGGTAGCAAGAGCTCTTTTAAATTGAATGGTCTCAGAAATGGTTCCAAACTTGATTTTTACTTCAACTGCTTCTACGACAACCATCGACTGAGGTAAACGCACAGTTGTTCCTACCTTTAAGATGATGGTGTAGTTTGGGGTGGCGAAATTCTTTATTGATGTCATTGAATGCTTTCTTCTGTATGAAGGAATGAAATTGGTTATTTTTCAATTGTAATTTTATCTCATTAATGTCTCTATTGTATTAGCTAGGTTTCTACACTTGGAGAAGAAGTCATGTCCTAGTAGGTGTGCCAAAATTTGGAGGATCGAAATTGACCACCGGAATAGTGAAGACTCGAGGGAGTAACCTCGAAATAACAAATCAAAAGTGTGGTAGTTTAAGCAAGCAATCAAGTATTATGGGAACATGACTCCCAACAGACGCAAGACCTTATTATTAATTACTCTAACAATCATCAGGAACCACTTAAAGTGAGAAAGCCTAACTAATAAAATAGAGACACAAAAGAAAAGTAGAAAGCATAATTTAATTGATATTTTAAAAAAATATAACTTAAGTAAGGGTATACCCTCACTTTATATCTTAATGAGTTTGAATATGAAATAAGAAGGGGAATTGGAAGAGCTTGATTTTTGTTGTTGCCCTGTTCCCACATGTTAGACTGAGTAGAATTTGATTTAAATGGTTCTTGACTTGATCATTGGCAAATGTTGATGATTTTGTTGATGGTGTCATCTGACTAGACATGAAAGGCGATAAAAGGAGTTTGAAGTATTTTAATAACTTTGAGCTTTGGCGATCACTTTATTGGATAGCATTACTGGCGACTTATTGGGCTTAGCTTAAGGTGTCTTCAATAGCTTTAAGCTTTTGGAGATAACTTCATGATTTGAAGTGTTTCCATTAGCTGATAAAGCATTGGTGATAACTTCATGCTTTGAAGTATTTTCATTAGTCAATAAGCCATAGGCAATAACTTCATGGTTTGAAGTGTTTCCATAGCCAATAAGGTGTAGGTGATAACTTTATTTGATTTGATGTATTTCTGTTAGCCATAAGGCGCAGGTGATAAGTTCGTGGTTAAAGTATTTTCATAGCCAATAAGGCAAGGTGATAACTTCATAGTTAAAGTATTTTCATAACCAATAAGGCATAGGCAAAAACTTTGCATTTGAATTACTTTCATAGCCAATAAGACATAGGTGATAACTTGGTTTAAAGTATTTTCATAACCAATAAGTTGTAGGTGATAATTTCATAATTTGAAGTATCTTTATAGCCAATAAGGAGTAGGCGATAACTTCATAATTTGAAGCATTTTCATAGCCAACAAGGTATAGGTGATAACTTCATTTGAATAAGGTGTCGTGACTGATTGACTAAGTGAGTTCAAGCTCACCTTAGTTTGGCTTAGTGGTTTGAGGTGTTTCCATTAGCCAATAAAGTGTTGGCAATAACTTCATAATTTGAAGTATTTCCACAGCCAATAAGTGTAGGTGATCACTTCATAGTTTAAGTAATTTCATAGCCAATAAGGTGTAGACAATAACTTTATTTGAATAAGGTGTTCTGATTAACTGACTAATCGAGTTCAAGCCTAACTTAATTTAGTTTGATCTGAAGTTCAAACTTGGTTTAGTTTAAGTCTAATCTAATTTAGTTTAATATTCAAAACTTGATTCAATTTGATGTTCAAAACTTGATCTCTATTTGAATTTGATTTGATTCAGTTCAATGTTTAGAATTTGATTGAATTGTGATTCACTAACCCCTTTTGGTTTCTTATTCCCAGAACCTTTGGGGGTTGGATTTACAATAATGTCTTATAGCAGGACTAGGGGTCTAGGGTTATAAGACTTGAGTTTTAGTCCATTTGATTGATTAATTTAGGTTCATTTTAGTTTAATTTGGTTCATTGAATTTGGTTCAATCTGAGAGCCCTCGAACTACTACGATAAATTTGGGCAAGCCTGTGGGTTGGCCTTAGAAGTGTGAGTACAAAAACTAGCTTGAGAAATATGAGCCCGAGGGCTAGCTTGATTTGACGAGCCTAAAGACTAGCTTATAATTTTGATGGGCCCAAAGGCTAGTATGGTTTTAGTAGACCTGAAGTCAAACCTGAGTTTGACAAGCTTGAAGGCTGGCCTGAGTTTAGTGGGCCTAAAGGTTGGCCTAAGTTTGATGGGCCTAAAGACTAGCCTAGTTTTAGCTTGCCCGAAGGCTAGCTTGAGTTTGGCAGGCTTGGAGACTGGCTTACTTTTGGTAGGCTAAATGGCTACCCTAGTTCTGGCAGGCTCAAAGGCTGGTCTAAGTTTGGCAAGCCCAAAGACTGGCCTAAGTTTAGTGGGCTCGAAGGCTAGCCTAAGTTCAACAAGCCTAAGGGCTAATCTAGTTTTGACAATTTCGAAGGTTGGCCTAAGCTTGGCCAGTCCAAGGCTAATCTAAGTTTAGTGGGCCTGAAGGCGAGCCTTGTTTTGGTAGGCCGAAAGACTGACCTTGTTTTCGTAGACCTAAAGGCTAGCTTGATTTTGGCGAACCCAAGGATGACGTAATTTTAGTGGGCTCAAAGGTTGGCTTGAGTTTGGTGGGCCTAAAGGTTGGCCTGGTGAATGCACAAAGCCATGGGTGGCCGTGGGCATCAAGATGATGATCGTGCAGGTGTGGATGTGGCAAAGACAGGTGAAGCCGTGGGTGGCGGCGTGCAAGGAGCAAACCAATTCCTTCTTTCTCTGAATTTTCTCCTCTAATTCACCTCTAATACCTTCCTTCTACCCTTTTCTAAATTTTTTCATTTTATTATTATTTTTTTAGTAGATTAACTTCTTTCTTTTTTCTTCTTTTTTCCAACCAAATTTTCCTCTTTTTTTTTGTTGCTAGTAAACAACTTTTCCTTTTTTATATGTTTTTCTTTATTTTCTTTCCCTTTCTTCCCTATAGTCCTATATCCCTCTTCTCCAAACACCACTAGGCCCAAGTGGCCTTGCCTTCTTCTTGATTGGATTTAGCTTGTCTTCCCAATGGTGAGATAGAGGAGCACTCCTGCCGCTCGTCCCATGGATGGACCTGGCCTTAATTGCCACTGATTGGTTATGGGGATCTTTGACACAAGATGAAGGTAGAGCGGGCCTTGAGATAATAGCTCGCAGGTGGCTCAGGGCAAAGGCTCGGGGAGCGGTGAGAGACAAAAGGCCAAGGACTCTCCGAAGGGCTTCGACAAGGAGGGGTGCGGGAAGACCGGGAATAGATGGGTGCAGCAAGGCTAGGATTCTGTCAAGGCTTGAGATCCAGCGAGGAGGCAACACAAGTCCGAGGAAGAAGTTTAGAGCAGCAAGGAGTAGGAAGCAGCCTAGGTCCCCTTCAAGAACAAAGCAACCAAAGAACAAAATAAGAAAAAGAGAGAAAGCTTAGTGTACTAACCTCTTTGAGCTTGGCTTTTAGCTTGTTCAAGTCTTTATCTCCTCATTTTGATCTCTCCTCTCTTTTCAGGTGTTAATAGAGTTTATATAGAATTTGAAGAGATGAAGTTGTTTTGAAGCTCAGTCTCTCTGTTTTGAATTTTTGAATGATGGATATGGCTACAGATGGATATGATATGATTGGAAGAGGCTGTAGATAGATATAGATAAGCTTATTTGTTATAGATGACGATAATTTGAAAGTTGTACTCATCTTGGACATTGAATTTATAGGATTATTTGTATTTTTTTGGAAAAATTAGACTAAATTATAATTTTATGATTTTCAAGTTTTTTTGCAAAAAGTCTTATTTATAAAATTTTAAATTTTCAAAGTCCTTTTTGAACAAAATTTATACTTATTAGCAAATAAAAGTTCTATAGGGATTTACTTGCAAATAAAAATTTGGAGGGGTTTATTCTCAATCCCTACATTTCATAATGATCAAATTATAATTATGCATCTTTTGAGGGGTTTATTTGTAAATCCTAAATTTTGCGGGACTAATTGATAATTTTAGGATTTTATTAAAATTTTTCATAAAATTCTTATCCAAGGGACCTATTTATAAGACAAATTCAGTGAATGACCCATTGAAAAAGATCTATTTAGTCCAAGGACTTTTTATAAAATATTTACATTTTGTTATTTTGGTCCATAATTTATCTTAAATTTTGGGACCAATTTTGGTCCAAATATTTTGTCCACTCAACTCGCTTTAGTTTCAACCTAAATTTCTTAAGAACTCAAGTTCAAATTGAACTCAATTTTTAGTTAAACTCAGATGCAATTTAAGTCTGACTAGGACCCATATTTGAGCTATAATTTAGTGGCATACAAGTCTCAATTTTAATCATATCTTAATCAAATTTGATTGTAGAAAAAATCACCTCAAACACTTTTCCTTCAAGATATTCTTGTCTTGAGGTATTAGAGCTTGTCCTAAGGGCAAAATCTTACTATCTCTGATCTGTACTTGGTTTGTATTTCTTCATTAAATTCTAGCATCTTGAAACCAATAAAACTCCTCTTCAAAGTCACTACCAAGGCTGATCATGTGACAGGAGGCAATTGATCCTTCCCCTGATTGGTAGTTTTCTGGATGTCTTTGGAGGATGTAATTAGCTGGAAATCATCCCATTCAATATCAAAGTTAGGCACATGAAGCTTCCTTGTAGAGAGATTTTTAGAGACTCTTCGGATGCACCTTTCTATTTCATCAGCTGGCATAATCTTTTTTAGAACATTATATTTGGGGCATTTTTTCATGGATGTTTGGATTGACTCGATGCAGGAGTTGAATGAGCTCTTGTGTGAGCTTGTTTAATCCTTTCCCAAAATGTCTGCTTCTTCTTTTTGTATTTACTGGTGTAGGGCCTACTGAAGTGGTCATAAAGTTGTTATGACTTGAATATAGAGTCATATTCATCACTCATATCCTATATGTATAGTTTCTCTAAAGTTAGTAGAGAGCATCCTTCCACAAACTATAGACTAGAACTTTACCAAACCTAATGGGTCGATCATTTGCCACTAGGTTACTTGATGTTGACTGGGATGGTTCATTATCAGTGTCTATCACACTTGTGTGAGTTGACATGCAACAAGAAGCAACAAACCTAGATGATTGTCCTTGGGAGTGCTTATCTTGCTTAACCAGCTTTCAATGTGGATGATCATCCTGGTCCCAAGGAGGGTTGATGGGTGATTCCCCTGACATTCATGCAAGGTCTTTTGTGTGGTTTTTCTTTTTCAGCTATCATCTTTTCCATCTTCTCAATTTTCTCACAAAGCATGGTAGTTATACTTGACATGCTCTCTATATAGATAGTCATAGGTTGCATGCATTCATTTATCACCTACATTTGTGTCCTGACATACATTATTATTAGTTATAGCTAGATCTTTTGCAATGTTTAGTTGTAGTTTAATTATGCCATAATCATATTCATGGGTAAACAACTCCCTAACATAGTTATCCTAGTGACGATCTACTGGAAGACTCATGGGACTCTTTGTTTCATTAGTAATATGCCTAATGATTTTATTTGTTTCTTCCCATCTTGTACTCTAAACTTTGTCATCATTAGAGTGATAGGATGACTCTAGTGATTGGCTTGACTATGAGTTTTTGATGGAAGCACATGTTGCCACTGGAAGTCCTCTTCCCCATTCTCAATGTTAGAGACTTCAAGTAGAGCTCTGAGTTTGTTGAGAAGGAATTCCTCAAGAGTTACTTAATTTCTTTCTCCTTGGATATATTCTTTCAAGGCATTAATGTACTCTTGGGTAGCTGATTTCGTAATCGTGTATCCCTTCAGTCAAACTAGTTTCTTTTTCTTATTTTCATTCTTTTTATTTTTGATGTTTTGAGTAGGTAGGGAAGCATGTTCTGATGAAGCTTTTCTTATCACCATCCTAGAATTTTCAGGATTTTTATCCATCTTCTTTACCAGTTTCTTCAACCTTTTAGAAATATCGATCTCCCATAGGTGCTCTTGCTCGGGTGTATGTTGTCCTTCTTCCCTAAAAAGGAGTCTAGCAAGTGGCTCATGTGTCCCAAATATAGTGATATGATTGATGTATATGATAGGTATTATAAATAAGATTGACTTCAAAGAAATCAGTTTGCCCTCTCGGTGTTACTTTTCAATTCAAATCTTGAATACATAGTAGTCTCCAATGTTATGACACAAGACTGTGGTAAGGACAATCACTTAGATGATCCTTTTTGTTGGCTTCATCTGGTCATTTGTATTTTGACAATTGGAGGCCTAATTTTACAGCATCTTGGAGCATTTCACCTACTCTCTCTCTCTTTTAAAGGAGTATTTCTTCTTAAGTTTTTGTAAGAAACTATTAGATAGTTGTACTTCTCTATCTTCCCTAAGAATCAATAATTTCTAAGGATTAATTCCATTTGTGATATGGTTTTTAGATTTCTTCTGCTCATTTATTGTAAATGTTGCCTCATATTTTTAAAGGACTCTCCTTTCTTTGCCTTATCTTTTTCTAGTTCGAAAATTTTTAAACTAGTTAAGGTCGGTGGACCAATCCTCTCCAACTTTTTGACTTGTACAATGAGATCTTGAAAAGTATAGATAGAAGAAACACTTAGATAGGGTATCATCTAGTTCTTTCTTATATTCCCAAAGACTAGATTTATAGCTTCAAACTGGCTTATGGATTGTTCACACCTAATATTGAGATTTCTCCATTGTGTGATATAATCTACGAAAGATTCATTATCATGCTTTGTTTTTGAGATAAGTATGCAATGGTCACCTTATCGTTGACTCCTCCCAACCTAATTCGAAAATCCTCTTTCATTTATGACAAAGTTCGTATATATTTGATTGTAAACTAACATATTACTTAAATGCTATCAGTTAAGCTTCTTGAAAATTGGCATACTGACAATAATTGGTTATTACTTGAATTTCCATAGTCACAAACTGAGTTATATATTATTTAGGGTTACTAATGCCTTTAAATTATTTGAAGTTAGGTACTAGCCCCTACGGTATGGCACTTGGTCATGATGACTAGGATATAGTTTGATTGTATTATTTATCTTGCTCATATCACTTCTTTGTCTTAGTTGTGTATCCACCATTTATTGTACTTGTTGTTGTATGTATACTGGTAATTTCATGTTATTTGGAATATCTGAGATTGGGATTGTGTATCCCTTTTTGGTGGAGGAGGCACTTTTGAAGGGCCTATATTTTCATGGACCTCATCTATGGGACATATGTTTTTTGCCACTTCTACAGCTTCCTAAGATGACTATTGAGATCACTCCAATTTGTCATGCTTTTATCTCATTTGTATTATCATCTCCATCAACTCCATGACCTTCTTTTATGGTTCATCTTTTTCTTTCTCTTGTTGCTTCAACTATTCTTACATTGCTTCTACAGTCATTTTCCACTAAAACTTTTAGTTATGACCAAGGCTTCTGTCAAAATATAATGATCCACATCTTGAGGATCAGGTCTTAGTTTATTGTATTTTGGGTCAAGGTTAACTTCTCCCATTAATTAGATTGACTTATTCAAAAGCCTACTCATGGAACTAGCAGCTACACCCTCTCTTTGACATGGTAGCAAGGATTGGCTCACAAGGGCCCTTTCTTCCTGAACCTCCTTATCTGTAAAACTTGTTCGCACAACCTTAGTTTGGTGTTTGGATGATTGAGTCATGGGCTCACAGTCATTGCTAGAGTCATGATGAGAAATGATTTGGACAGTGTGGATAGTTTCCCTTTATGGGGTCTCATTTGGGTTGCAGCCTTGTAGTGGCTCTTCTTGCTTTGTTTCATTATTCACCCTTTAGCTATAGTCTTAAGGTAAGATTATGTCCCTTTTGATTTACTTTTACCTTTCTCTAAGCCATTCAATGGGGCAAAGATGTTAGGATGGCAATGGTGATGATTGACTTCATTCAAGGGGTAGGCTTCCCAAGTCAACTAAAAAATCCCAACAACCTTCCCTTTGTTTGTGATAGTCACGATAGGTTCTTCTTCATCTATGAATGTGTTTGGACTTTCTTTTGGTTGTTCCTCCTCAAGAGTGGGATGAAGACAATTGAAGACTAAGCTCTGCTTCATGTCTAACCTTTGGAAGATATATGCCCTTCCTAGTTGACGGATAGCTTCTGGATCTTCATGGGATTGATTTTTCTCATACAAAACAATGATGTTGGTTCTATTTCCATTTGATGGAAGGTAAAAAGTAAATTTATCTTGTATAACTACAGCACTAGTTGGTGAACTAGCCTCTTATACATCTGCAACATTGGTTGGTGAATGGACAGGTGCTCTTTTGAATTAGATGACCTCAAAGATTGTTCCAAACTTAATATGAGCTCTAGCTGTTCTTGTGGTGGTCATCGACTGAAGTAGACAAATTACCAACCTTCTCCCAAGACAATGGTATATGTTGGGGTAGAGATGTCCTTTATTGATTCCATTTGATGCTTTTCTATGCAAAAGAGAATACAATTGATTAGTTCTCATTTATAATTCTATCTTATTAATGTCTCTATCATGTTAACTAGGTTTCTTCACTTAGATATGAAGTCATGTCCACTGAGTATGCTAGAATTTGTGGAGCTGAAATCAACCATCTGGGATAGCTAAAGACTCCAAGGAGTAATCTTCAAATAACAAATGAAATTTGAAGGTGATTTTTAAGACACAATTAGGTATTATGGTAACATAACTTCTAACAGGGACAATCTCCTATTGTTAAATACTCAAACAATAATTAGGAATCTCCTATAATAAGAAACCTATCTGATCAAATAGAGACACACAAAAAAAGCATGATTGATTAATTTGAGAAAGACGTATATGGCATAAGTAAGTAAGAACAAACCCTCACTTTATAATTTAAGAAATTTAAATTTATAATCATAAATGACATGAGATAAAAAAGGGAATGGAAAGAGCTTGATGTTTGTTTCTACCCCACTTCTCATATGCTTGGTCGAGTAAAACTTGACTCGGATAGGTGCTTGATTTGATAGCTTCGCTTGATTTTAGGGTGTAGTTGATTGTATTATCTTGTGTTAGTTAACCCCATTATCTAAAGTATTACTAATGGTTTTCTGTTTATTATCAATTAAAATTTTTTTTATCATTGATATAAGAGAATGATTAGCAGTTGGCTTATGCTAATTATTTCTAATTTGATAATTGATGGCATCTTTGACATATTGTCGATTAAGCTTGAAGTGTCACCAATAACTTTTTAGTTGGCTTAACTTTGAAGTGTGGCCAATGGCTTTAAGTATTTTATTAGTTGACTTCATTTGAATAAGACATTTAACTGACTGACTAATTAAGTTCGAGCCTACCTTAGTTCAGTTCGAAATAGTTAGTGGCCTTGCCTCTATTTTACCATCTTTGATTTGATAATCAATGACCTTTTAAGTGTGTTGTCAATTAGGTTTGAAGCATCACCAAGGACTTTTGGGGTTGGCTTAGTTAGGCATCATCAATGGCTTTTGAGTTGGCTTAGCTTTGAAGTGTGGCGAATAGTTTTAAGTGTATTATCGACTAGCTTTGTTTGAGTAAGGTATCTGGCTGACTAATTAAGCAAGTTCAAGTCTACCTTAGTTCAGTTTGAAATTGTTAGAAACCTTGGCTTTATGCTAACCATTTCTGACTTGATAATTGATGATCTTTTAGGTGTGTTGTCAAATACACTTGAGGTGTCCTTGATAGCTTAGAGTTGGTTGTCAACTAACCTAATAGATCATGGATCCAACTCTAATTGGGTTCATATTGGATCCTTAATGGATCTTTGATTCAAACCCTAATTAGATTCTTGATGCATTTAGGTCAACCCGCCAATGGATTTGGGTTTGGCCCATGTTGGACTTTATTGGGTTCAGGTTCAAACCTTAATGGACTTGCGTTTGAGTTCAAGTTGGTTTGGTTCAACTTGGTTTCTGGTTTTGGTCCAAGTTTGACCTAGTTTGATTCAGGTTTGAACTCATTTCAGTTCAAGATTGACCTAGTTTTGGTTTACATGTAATCTGAGTTTAGTTTAGGTGTAACCTGATTTTGGTTCAAATGTCACCTGATTTTGGTTCAAGTTCAACCTAGTTTTGGTTCAGATGTAACTTGGTTTTGGTTCACATTTGACCTGGTTTTGGTATGAATTTGAGTTTGATTTGACTCGATTTGGATTTAGTTCAAATTTGGTTTAACTCAATTAGGGTTTGGTTCGAAGTTGTTGAGTTTGAATGTACTTTGACTCAATTAGAGTTCGACTTGAATTTGTTTTGATTTTGGGTTGACTTGATCTTAACTCGATTTGATCCACATTGACCCAATTTGGACCGATCAAGGTTTGACCTAGTTTAAACCCAATTAGGGTTGGTTTTGAACCAAGGTTATCATTTTTTTCTGATTGAAACAAACAATTGGATGGGGTACTAGTCGACCGACCGAGAGGGCATCATTCTAGGTTCATTGGAACCAAATGATCAGTTTGAGATCGATCATTCGACAAAGAACTTCAAGTCATTGTTTGTCAGAACTGCTCGACTGGTTCATAGTATCGGTTGATCGATAGAGAGTCATGTTGGGTCTTGGTTCATCATAACTAGTCAACTAATTGAAGTACCAATCGATTGGCAAAAAGCTTATCTAGACTAATTCTAGTTCATTTATTTTTGTCAATTTAGGTTCATTTGGTGCTTTTCTTTGAGTCAATTTGGTTTTGTATATTTACTTTAACCATGTTAGATTAAGTTCAATGTGATTGTCATTTTTAATTTAATCGATTCATGTTATAGTTAATTTGATTCAAGAGCCCTTGTCTTTGACTTTCAAGTGAGCCCGTGAACTGGCTTTTAGTTGATTAGACTTTTTGGCGAGCCTGTAAACTAGCTTTGAATCTAAATGTGATTTTTAGGTGAGCCCACAAGCTAGCATTTAGTCTGAATAGACTTTCAACCGAGCTCACAAGCTCACTTATAGTTCAAATTGACTTTCGAATGAGCCTGCAGGCTAGCCCTAAGTCAGAATGATTTGTGGGTAAGCTCATGGACTGGCCCTAGATTGAATTAATTTTTTGGAGAACTTGCAGGCTAGTCCTTTATTAAGATAATTTTCAGATAAGCCTACGGGCTAGCTATAGCCCGAATTGATTTTCAAGCATGTTCATAGGGTAGCTCTAGGTCTGATTTGACTTTCAAGCATGTCTGTGGGTTGGCCTTGAGACAAAATTAGTTTTAGGCAAGCGCACAGACTAGTTTTAAATCGATTGACTTTTAGATAAGCTTACAAGTTGACCCTTGATCAAAATGACTTTTGGACGAGCCCATAAATTGACCCTAGTTCAATTGGTTACTTCAAGGCTAAATTTTCTTTTCTTTTTCTTCTTCCACATTTTTTTTCGTCTTTCACTTCACACAAACCTCCATAGTTTCCATTTTCTTTTTGCTTTAACAACTGACCCTCTAATTTGTTGGGAAACTGCATGAGTGTCAAACTAGATTCATATAGTGAGTCAAACACTAAATCATCCCAAAAACTTAAGCTTATTGGATATGGACTTTTTTTACTATATATATCAGACTCTATCTATCCAATATCCGATGTGAAACTAATTTATCACACCTAGTATTATAACAATCTCTCCCTTCAGATGTGATTTGACCACATCAATTTTAACACTCTTAATCAAGAACTCTTTTACTCAATCAGTTCCACCATGCTAATGAATTTCTGTCTTATTCTTTTGATTTTTTTAAGAGAGACTAACATGTCAATTGTTGGGATTTACAATGGAAGGTTCACGAATCACCTTATTTTAACTAAACTCTTTCATCAAGTCTCGACAATGCCTCCACCTTCAGAGAGAATCTTCAAAATCACACCACGAGGAATCATCACAAAAGACCACCGAAAAGCACTAGAAAGACCCACACATGAGAGCAAAGACTCTCTCTTTTTCTCTTCTCTCTATCCTCTTTATTCCTCTTTCTATATTTCTCTCTAGTTCAATTTTAATACTATACCACGGTAATTTCGGTATTAATAGTTTGCACAACTTCGAATTTGAAAATTTGATACCACTTGTTAGGGAGTCGCAAGAGTGTCAAAACAGATTTATATAATGAGTCGGATACCAAACCATTCTGAAAACTTAAGCTCATGGGATACGAGTTTTTTCACTATATATATTAAATTTTATGTATTCAATATCCGATATAGTGCTAATTTATTATATCTGACATTATAACACCAACTCTCTCCCTTTTTTGCTTGTTTTCTTTCTTTTTTTTTTATTTTTTTTACTTCTTTCTCCTTGCTCTTGTCCAATTCCTGCTTCTTCATCGCCTTAGCTTTCTTCTTAATTAGAGCGAGGGTGAGTTTCATCTTCTTCAGGACTGGGCCATCTTCTTCAGGTGTGGGTCAGGGCCGGACTTGTGGCAGCAATGGCAGAGGAGTAGGCCCAGCAAGGTGGGCTGACGGCAGCGTGCTTGGTGGAGGGACGCGACGGTTCTGCACAGAGGTGGGTGCAAGGAATGAAGGTCAGAGCTTGGCAGGTTTCATCCGGTGGTGCGGCTGCAAGAAGGCTTAGGTAGCTATGGCAATAGGCTAATCCGCAACGGGGGGTGCTGCTACGATGCGGTTGCTAGTGTTGTGCATCTCGACGGAAGTGACAAAGGCTGGTACACAGGAGGTTCAGGCCAGCGGCGGGGTTGGGCACACGCATGACTACAGGTGGTGCTAGAGCAGAAGAGGAGCTCGCAATCCTGTTCAGGCGACCAGACCCTCAAGTTCAGTCATCTGAACTTGGGCAACCGAGGGAGTGTCTGCAATGTCTGAGCAAGAGGGCATGGCAGCTAGGATTTCGACAAGATGCAGATGACTGGTTGGAAGCAAGTGAGGCCACAGGTCATCACGAGCATGGAGAAGAACCTTGTAGAAGGGGGCAACGTCAGCGGGAGAGGAAGGCTAGATCTCGGCACTTGGAAGCAGGCGCATGTGCCTATGAAAGGGGTGGACAAGGCAATAGACGGGGCTACTTCCATGGAAGAGAGAGAGAAACAAAGAGGGGATCAATGAAATGGAACAACAGAAGGTAGGGATTACCTTATCTCTTCTTTAGCGTTCCTTGTCAATTGTCTCCCAATTTCTAATCTTCTCCCAACTTCTCCTCTAATCTCCTTTGATTCCTTGTTTTTTTAACCTCTGATCTCCCTCAATAATCTTCTTTACTTTTGTTTGTTTTATGCAGCTTTTTTATAGGGTGGAGAGGCTTTTCAAGTCAAATATTAATTGATTTGAATTTGAAATTTGATTGGATTATAATTTGTAAATAGATTTGAGATTTGAATCTTCATATGTTGATTACAATTGAAATTTTGTTGAGACTGGATTAAGATCTATTTGTTGTTGATATGAATATTGATTTTACAATGGTTTATTTGCAAATTTTTCAAAAAGTTTGGACCAAATCATAATTTTACAAATTTCAGGGGTCTTTTTATAAAAAAAATCTTATAATTAGCTCATTGAACAACTAGTTTTCTGAAATCTTGAGGCAAACAGAATGATTGATTAAGGAACCGATTGACCAACCAAGCAATGTCGCCACTATTGGCTCAATAGAACCGATTGACTAGTTGAGAAACTGGTCAACTGGTAAAGGGCTGCCTTCGGTCTTTATTCATGTGAACTGATCGACCAATTTTGTGAACCAAACAATTGGTAGGCCAAAATATGACACCAAACCAAAATCGACTCAAACAGTTAGCTTTCCCAAAGAGTTACATGTGGAAATCCTCTTCAATATATTATCATATAAGCTAGATATCAAGTTAGTCTGATTGCTCCAAAAGCTCTTCAATAGTCTAGCCTTTAGTCTTAAAGAACAAAAATGCATTATAACATAATAGTAAATTCAAAGTTCTCGCACACTTTTTTATTAATCGATGGGAAATATATACAAGTAATCTTTCTATAATTAGATTACTTATTATAGAAATAAATAGGAACAAATAGGAAACTAAATCAAGGCTAACTAATTTCCTAAAATATGTAGATTCTAATCATCAACAAAATCTAGATTTTCCTTTTTCGTTTTCCAACACTCCCCCTCAAACTAGTGAGTAGATATCTATTATTCACGTGTATGATTAATTTAAAATCTAATCTTGCCATAGCTTTGGTGAGGACATTCACTTCGTGAGACTTTCTAGAGATATAGGACAAGCTAATTGCTCCTTCTTTAATCTCTTATTTGATAAAATTCTAGTTAATTTTGGCATGTTTCATTCGAACATATTGAACTAGATTATTGACAATGCTAATGGCTAACTTGCTATCGCTATATAGTTTTGTTGGAGTGGATAAGGGGATTTGTAGGTCCTTCATCAATCTTTCCAACCAAATAACTTCACATATCCCTTGAGAAATGGCTATATACTTAGTTTATTCACTGCTGCGAGCTACCACAGACTGTTGTTTGCTTCTCCAAGTGACTTAGTTTCTCCGTATCTTAGTACAATATACAAACATTAACCTGTTGCCTTCAATGGAACTGGCTCAATTAGGATCAACAAAATCCCACAATTCCTCTTTTTTCACTTTTCTTGAATAATAGGCTTTTACTTGATGTTCCTTTCAAGGATATCAAGACATGGTTAGTAGCATAAAGATGTCTTTGAGTAGGAGAATGCATCTAGCTACCTCCATCCTACGGAAATATCTCAGATTTCCTAGATCTTTAACTTCGAAGTATGCCTTCAATTGCTTCTTGAGACCCTCTATTTCTTGGTTATCATGACTCATGATTATGATGTCATCAACATACACAATCAATATAGTCTTCTTCCCATCTCTTGCTTGCTTCATGAATATTGTATGATCAACTTGTTCTTGCTTGTAATCGAGTTGATCAAATATAGTGCTAATTCTCTTGAACCATGCCCTCAGGAATTGTTTAAGACCATAGAGGGATTTCTTTAGTTTGCACACATTCCCTTTTATTTCTTATGTCTTAAATCTAATTGGTGTTCTCATGTAAATCTCCTTATCTAACTTCTCATTAAGAAATGCATTCTTCATATCTAGTTGATGGATTTCCCAATCTAGTTAGCAACAAGTGACAACAAGACTCTGATGAGATTTAGCTTAGCTATAGGGCAAAAGTATCCTCATAATCTATCCCATAAGCTTGAGAGAAGCCTTGGGCTACTAATCTAACCTTATTCCTTTCAATGGTTGTGTAAAACTTGTATTTTACTGTGAACACCCACTTGCTACCAACCACCCTTTTTCCCTCAAGTAACTCCACAACATCCCATGTACCATTTACAACTAGTGCCTTTATTTCTTCCAAGACAACAACCTTCCATCTTGGGTCTTATAGGGCATTTTGTATGTCTCTCCACACTATCAATGCTAGTTGTGACAACCTTAAACTATGGAGACAATTTTAAATGTGCCAAGTGATTAGAAATAGGGTATTTAGCACACAATCTTACCCCCTTCCAAAAATTTGTTGGAATGGCCAAGTCATCCACCATAACAGGATTTTCCTTCATTGCTTCAATTGGTGGACTTGGCTCTAGGTTCAACATTTGGCAACATGCTTTACCCCTTGGCTAGTTTCGTGGGGTTGGGCAGATGCAATGGTGCCAGGCTACAAAATTCAAAAGTGATATAAGTAGAGAGATGATAGGACCCCAATGTCTTTCTTCACTTGATGTCTCCCCTTGAAGAGAGGTATTGAGGTAGAAGGCTTGAGTTTCAATGAATGACATTGTTTTGGTAGTTTTTGTCAAACTTAGATTGGATAAAAATCTAATTGAAGTTAGAGATCAAATGCCTAAATGTTTCAATTGAACCTAAACCATGATCAAATTTGATAGAAAATTAAGCTCAATTTAAACCTAAACTATTGAGAAATTTACACTCAAACTGAATTCAGCCTAAATGGATTAAATGGGCAAAATTTTAGACTAAAATTAGACTCAAAATAAAATATGAGTCAAAATAAAAAAATAAAATTTTTACAATAGGTCCTTACACTAAATAAATTCTTACAAAAAGAGTTCCCTAATAGAATTAATTCATACAAATAAGTCCCACGGTGGAAATTTTTGTGAAATGTTACTAGTGAAGGAAACCAAGGAAGAACAAGCAAGATATTCGTCTACCATTTTTCTTCTGTGATGCTAGTCTTCTTCTTTCTTGGCTTGTTCTCCTGCGAGGTCCCCCTGCAAGTCTATTGCCGCCCGACTCATCCTTGTCGTGGCTGCATTTGCCCACTTTCGAGTTCTAAGGCCAAGCTTTGGCAGTCTCCATCATCGTACCGATACTGACCAAACCCCAAGCCGAGTGCCTCTGCTGTCTAAGATGTTGTCAACTCATACGTATGCCCTAGGCCTGAGATCTGGCGGTCTGGTCCTAATTGTCATTCCGGGAAGTCCCGACACTTCCCTCCAACCAGCACGCATCCATACTGGCACCTTAAGCACAGTTGCCCGAAGCTCCAGTGGCCTCACCCTCGCCCTCGTCTAGATCCCTCTGATGTCAACCCCCACAGTAGTCAAACACCAGCAATTGAAATCGGTCCAAAGGCGATCGGTTTCATCCAGCACCCTAGCCTGGACTCCTATAGCCATCCTGAGTGGAATGGCCTCCTTGCTGTCGGTCGTTACCCCACCAGCTATCACTCCACTGGTTGCCACTCCGTCGGGCATCGTTATGCCAAGCCCTCCCCCTCAATAATCAGTTGCTCCTAGGCCAACGAGAACTCGAAGAAGCTACCGGCCCTCACCTTCGGACGTTGTCCCACTGACGCACGCCTGAGATCCACATGTCCCACTGCTCACCAGGGCTCCGCTAACCTGCGCCCAGGCGACTGCTCACACCTCTTCGCTCCCCGCCATTGCAAAGGGGTTTCATTGTCAGCTGCCACAAGTTTGTTTAAAAATCAATTTAGTTTGAGGTCAATTTGTAAATTTGCTTAAAAAAATAGATATAGGAATAATATACAAACTCATCCAAAAGTCAATTTAACTTAAGGCAAATGGCAAACTCACCAAAAGTCAAATTGAATTAGAAGTAACTTGCAAGCTTATCTAAAAATTAATTCAACTTCAAATTAGCCTCTGAGCTTGCTCAAGAGTCAAATCAGCCTAAGTTCAACTTGCTTATTTGCTCAAATATCAATTTAATTTAGGACCAGTCCACTGAAAGTCAAATAATGCAAGACCAATTTGGGGGCTTGCCTAAAAGTCAGGTTGACTCGGAGTAGCCTACAAGGCTCGTTCAAAAGTCAAATTAACTCAAAATCAGCTTGTAATCTTACCTAAAAATTAAATCGACTAAAGGTTAGTTTATAGACTTACCTTAAAGTCAATCAGAACCAAGGCAAGCTTGCAGATTCTCTTGAAAGCCAAATCAACTTAGGACAAGTCCACAGGCTCGTCCAAAAGTCTAATCGACTCAAGATCAGCTTATAGCCTTGCCTAAAAGTCAAACCGACTAAAGATCAACTTGTGAACTTGCCTAAAAGTTAAACTGATATAGGCTCAGCCTATGGATTACTCCGAAAATAAATTCAACTTAGGGGGTCAGCCCACAGGCTTGCCTGAAAGTCAAATCAACTCAAGGTCAGTCTGTGGGGTCATCCAGAAGTCATTCTAATAAATGGATGGCCCGAGGGCTCTCTAATCAATTAATCAAATCAATTAAAATATGTCAATTAATATAATTAACTTAATCAAATTAAATCTAAGTCAATTTGATTAAATTAAGTACACATATTAAGCTAAACCAACTTGATTCAAATGGACCTAGATCAATAAAATTAATTAATGGACTTAATTTAAATTCAAATGAACCTAAGTCCAAATTAAGTTAACTCAAATCAAATCAAGTTCAAATCAAAGCCTAATTGAGTAGAATGAAACTCAAGTCAAATACTTATTTAGTTAAATTGAGTTCAAACCGAACCCTAATTGGATCAAATTAAGTTCAAACCAAACTCTAATTGGGATCAAACTAAGTTTGAACCAAATTCCAGTCTAAACCAAATCCTAATAGGGTTAAATCAATTTCAAGCCAAACTCATACCAGATCAAATTTGAACCAAAACCAAAACTAGGTCAAATTTGAAATTGAATTAGGTCAAACCTAAACCAAAAGTATATTGAACCTAAACCTGAATGAAGTCGAAATTAAAGCAAATTAGGCTGAACTTGAACCCAAGTACATTAGGCTTCAAACTTCAAGAAGAGTCCAATATGGGTCGAATCCAAACCAATTGAAAGATTGAACCTAAATCTAATAAGAATCTATAAAGGGATGGATCAAATATCCATTAAGGATCCAAATTAAGGATCAAATCCATAATCCAATAAAGATCTAATCAGGATCCATTAAAAGTTGAATCTAAATCCATTAGTCGTCTAATAAGAACCTAATCAATGTTGAATCCAAGATCCATCAAAAATCTAATAAGAACTATTAAGGGTTGGATCCAGTATCCCTTAATGATCTAATAAAAGTATGGTCAAATCCAAAATCTATTTAGGATCTAATAAGATCCCAATAAGGGTTGGATTTAAGATCCATTAAGGATCCATCAAGAATCCAATAGAAGTCAAACCAAGATCCATTAAGAGTCCATTAAAAACCCAATAAGGGTCGAACCAAGATCCATTAAGAGTCTAATAAGAACCCAATAAGAGTTGGATCCAAAATCCATTAGATATTGTTTGGTAATTAGCTAACAAAAATTAACCTAACTAACTATTGTTTTACTAAAAAAATTAAAATTAATTATTTTACACTACTACTAAATTAAATTATTATAAAAAGTTAATTAGCTATTCAGACTTCAAATTATTATAGGGCCAATTTTGTTAAAAAACTACTAGTCTATAAAAATAGTTCACTAGTTTTAGCCTTAATCTTAAACTTAGCCCATTGCCAAGCGCACTCTTATTGACCAAGTCTGAGGCTTAATGGAAATTCAACATAAGATTGAACCTAACTAGAATCAAATCAAATCAGACTTGAATAAAATCAAGTTCTGAACATCAAATTAAGTCAAACTAAACTTAAACAAAATCAAGTTCTAAATATTGGATTGAATCAAATTAGACGTGTATTGAAATCAAGTTTTGAATATTGAATTGAATCAAGTCAAACTTGAATTGAAATCAAGTATGAACTTGAAATCAACCCAAATTAGACTAGAACCAAAACCAAGTCTGGGTCAAATCAAGTTTAAATCAATTAGAGTTAGTTGACGACAAACTCAAAGTGATAGACAATACTTCAATGTCTAATCGACCCAAGCCAAGAAAGACCATTGATTATTAAATCAGGATAATTATCATAAGATTAGGCTATCAATTATTTCTTCAAATTAAAATCAAACTAAGGCAAACTTAAACTCGCTTACTCAGTCAACTAATCATCATATTTGAAGGAAGTCAACCGACAACAAGCATAAAACCATCGGTCACACTTCAAGCTCAGCCAACACAAGCTCAAAAGCCATTATTCACACTTCAAATTTAATCAATAATAAGCCAAAGAGATTATCAATTATCAAATCAAAAATAGTCAACATAAGCCATGGCCACTAACCATTTCAAACCAAACTAAGGCAAACTTAAACTCTCTTAGTCAACAATAAGCATAAAATCATCAGTCATACTTTAAGCTCAATAAATACAAGCTCAAAAATCATTGATGACACTTTAAAATTAATTGACAACAAGCTAGAAAGGTCAATGATTATCAAATTAGAAATAATTAGTATAATCTAAGATGGCTAATCATTTACCTAAATGAAATATCAAAAGAATATCGACAACAAGTAGAAGGCCGTTAGTGATACTTTAAACATTAACATGTTCAATTGACACAAGCCAAGACAATCAGCATATCCTGAAATCTAGCAAAGTTATAAGTATCTACCAAGGATCAAACCAAGCACCCATCCGAGTTAAGTTTCACTCGATTAAGAGCACAAGAGGGGGACAGCAAGCGAGCAACAAGCCTTTCTCATTTTCTTCCTTATTTCATGTTATTTCATGATTATGAATTTAAATTTATTTAAACTATAAAGTGAGGGTATGTCATTACTTAAGTCATATATCCTTTTTTAAATTAATCAAATTATGCTTTCATTTCTTTATGTCTCTATTTTATTAGTTAGGTTTCTCATTTTAAGATATTTTTGATGATTGTCCGCATAATTAACAATAGAGACTTATACCAATTGGAAGTTATATTCCCACAATACCTTATTATGCACTCAAATTCACCCTAAATTTCATTTATTGTTTCAAGATTACTTCTCGAGCTCTTTAGCTATCCCAAGTGATCAATTTTGGCTCCACAAATTTTAGTACATATGGTGGCACATTTTCTTTGATTTGTGATAGACATGTGCATTGCATAAACTTAATACATTTTATCACCAGTTGGCCACCAATTTTGGCACAACCAGTAGGACCTGACTTTACCTCCAAGTATACAAACTTAGTTAATATAATAGCAATATTAATAAAAAAAACTACAATTGAAAATAGATTAATTGTATCCTCTTTTGTAAAGAAAACATCAAATGGTATCAACTAAGAACATCCCCATCCAAACATACACCATCATCTTGGGATAAGAATTGATCATCCATCTACCTCAATCAATGATCACCATAGGAGCAGCTGGAGCTCAAATTAAGTTTAGAATCATCTATGAGGTCATCCAATTCAATAGTGTTCATGCTAATTCATCAACTAATATTGTACAAGATGAATTCGGCCCTTGCCTTCTATTAAATAAAAAGAGACCCAATATCATCATTCCCAATGAGAAGAGTCAACCTGATGAGGAGTTAGAAGCTACACCTCAATCAATAAAGCATCTATCTTCTAGAGGTTAGGCACAAAGTGAAGCTTAGTTTTTTATCACCTTCACCCTACTCCCAAGGAAGAGCAACCTAAAGTAAGTTCAGAAACATACATGGATGAAAAAGAACCTATCCTGACTATCACAAGCAAAGAAAAGGCCACTGAAGTCTTCAATCAACTTGGGAAGCTCGTCCCTTGAATGAAGTCAATTATTACTATTCCCATCTCTAATTCCTTCGCTCCCTTGAAAGGATTAGAGAAGGGCAAAATAAGTCCAAAAGAACACAATCTCACCTTAAGACCATAGCTAAGGGGAGAATAACCAAATAAAATAAAAGGAACTATTATAAGACTACAACAAAGCATGAGACTCCATAAAGAAAAATTATCCACAATGTCAAAGCCATTTCTCATCATAACTCCGATAAGGGTTGTGAGTCCCTCAACCAGCCGAATACCAAAAGAAGGTTATGCGAACAAGACTTACCATTGAGTAAGTTCAAGAAGAAAGAACCCTTGTAAATCAATCCTTATTGCCATGCCAGAGAGAAGGCAAAACTACTCGCTCAATGAGTAGACTCTTGAATGAGAAAACCCGATTGAAGGGAGAAGTCAAGCCTCAATCCAAAACACATAAAATCAAGACCTGATTCTTAAGATACAAACTATCATATTCTCACTTAGACAACAAGAGAAAGAAAAAAATGAAGCTTAGAAGAAGGCTATGGAGTTAATGGAGATGATGATACAAATGAGGCAAAAGCTTGACAAGTTGGAGTAGTCTCAATAGTCATCTCAAGAAGTTGCAAGGGTGACAAAAAAAATGCATCTCTTGTAGATGAGATTCATGAAAATATAGGCCCTTCACAAGTGCCTCCTTCACCAGCAAGGGATACCTAATTACCAATCTCATGAGTTTTTGATAACATGGAACTGCTAATATATATACAACAAATGTAATGAATGGTGGTAGCATGATTAAGATAGATAAGTGACACATGTATGATAAATGATGCAAACAAATCATACCCTAAATATCATGAATAAGTATTATATCCTGAGGGCTATATAGTGCCTAAGTTCAACAATTTAATGGCAATGGTAACCCTAAACAATACATAACTCACTTTGTGACTTTGTATGGAGATTCAAGCAACAACTGCTCATATTACTCCACTAATTTTTAGCAAGCTTAAATGGGGTAGCATTTGAGTGGTATGCTAATTTGTAACTAGAATCCATACAAACCTTGTTGTAAATGAAAGAGGTTTTCTAAATAAAATTTGGAGTACTTAGCAACAAGGTGATCATTGCAGATCTCATCTCAACACCAAAGTGCAACAATGAATTAGTGTCAAAGTACATCACATGGTGGAGAAACTTCAGTGTCAAGTGTGAACAATCCATAAGTTAATTCAAGGGTGTAAATTTAGTCCTTGGCAATATAACATAGAATTAGATGGCACCTTACCTAAGTGATTCTTCTATCCACACTTTTTAAGACCTTCTTCTACATGTCAAGAAGTTGGAAAGGATTAGTCTACCAGCTTTAGCTAGTTTACAAAATTTTAAACTTGAAAAAGATAAGACAAAATGCAGGGAACCCTCTAAAAATGTGAGGACAACATTCACAATAAATGAATAGAAAAATCCTACAAACCCCCCATCACAAGCAGTGATAGGAAGTACAACCATCCAATAATTTCTAGCAAAAGCTTAGGAAGAAATACTCTTTGAGAAAAGAGAGAGTAAACAAAATATTCTAATATGCCCTAAGATTAGGCCTCCAATTGCCAGAATACAAAAGGCCAAATGAAGTCGACAAAAAGAATCATCCAAACTATTATACTTATTATAGAGTCTTAGTTCATGCCATTGAAGATTGTAATGTATTCAAGGATTGGATTGAAAAGTAATATCAAGAGGGTAAGCTAACTCTCTCAAAGTTAGCCATATTTGAAACACCCACCAAACATATCATCATATCACTATGTTTTAGACACATGAACCACTTGCTAGACTTCTTTTCGAGGAGAAAGAATAGCATACACTAGAATAAGAGCACTTATGGGAGATCTACACTCCAAAAGATCTTGGGATGGTAATAAAAAATCTTCATCAAAATAAGCATTCCTACCTACTCAAAACATCAAGAAGAAAAGGACAAAATTAAGAAGAAGAAGTTGGTTAAACTAGAGGAATAGATAGTCAAGAAATTAGCCATCTAGGAGTACATTGATGTCTTGGAAGAATATGTCCAAGGGGAAAGAAATCAAATAACTCTCGAGGAATTTCTTACCGATCAACTTAGACCTTTGCTTGAGGGATCTAATACTGAGAATAAGAAAGAACCCCTAGCAATAATTTATGCTACCATTTTTGCTGTTAAAAGCTCACAACCAAGCCCATCATAGGAGATATCTCACCATTCTGATGGTGATGAGATTTAGAGCATAAGGCGAGAAGAAGCAAATGAATTCATCAAGCACATAACTAATGAATGGAGATTCCTATGAGTCTTCCAGCATACCATCAGCAAGATGACCATGTCAAGGAGTGGTTCACCCATGTATATGACTATGACATAATCAGACTACAACTAGACACTGTAAAAGATCTAGCTATAACTAATATGAAGTATGTCAACAAATGCAAGTGATGAATGAACATATGCAAGCCATGACTCTTCATATGGAGAGCATGTCAAATGTAACTACCATGTTATATGAAGAAATTGAAAAGATAAAGAGGATGGTAGAAGAAGGCAAAGACACATAAAAGACCATATACAAATGGCAGGAAATCACTTACTAATCCTCCTCAAAGCTAGGATGATCATCCAAATCATCCACCCCAGAAGCGAGTTTAGGAAGATAAATACTCTCAACAACAACCATCTAGGTCCATTGCTTCTTATCAATGGTGACTCATACAAGTGTCATAGATATTGGTGATTAGCAAGCCTAATCACCATCAAATAACTTAATTGCAAATGATCAACCCATTAGGTTTGGTGAAGTATTAGTCCTAGATCTTGTGGAAGAGTGCCCTCTATCAACTTTAGAGGAACTATATATATAGGACATGGACAACAAATATGAATCTATGTTCGAGTCAGAACAATTTTATGACCACTTTAGAAGGCCCTACACTAGTAAGTGTCAAAAGAAAAAATAAGTATTTTAGGAAAGGATTAAAGAAGCTAACATTGGAGCTCATCCAACTCCTACATCAAGCCAAACCAAACATCCACAGAAAAAATGCCCTAAATATAAATTCATAAAGAAGATCATGTCAACCAATGAAATAGAAGGGTTCATTCAAAGGATTTCTGAGGATCCTTCAACTAGAAAACCCTATGTGTCTAATCCTAATATTGAATAGGATGATAATCAGCTAGCCACATCCTCCAAAAGTGTCCAAAAAACTATCAATTGGGATAAGGATCCACTACCTCTTGACATATGATTAGCCTTAGCAGTGACTCTAAAGAAGAGCCCTCTTGGTCTCAAGATGCTAAAAGTCAACTAAGCAATGCAAACTAATTACAACTCCGGGGTGGTAAAGTGTTACTCCGATGACAAGTTCCAATTTCTAGAGATAAGAATATCTCCAAGGACAAGGACAAACAAAAAGAAATCTAAATAAATGAGGACAAAAAGCCTTCACAAGTTGAACCTGTGCCCAAGGAGATGGAGTACAATATAGCATCTAACCTCAAGAAAATCTTTGCCATGTTAAGTGCGTTTGATACCCTTATAATGTCACAAGGACTTAGGGACACATTGGTGCATATATTGTAAAACCCAACTGACTATCAGGCATATCTCATTGAAGAGAGCATGAAGGAGTCATTATATGCCCATCAGACTCACATTATCACTTTCACAAATGATGACTTACTACCAAGGATGGCAAACCACAACAAGCCATTATATGTCATGGATCTAGGCTCCTTAGTCAATTTGATAATCCTCCATATTCTAAGGGCTTTAGCTTTGGACATGTGCCACTAATCATCCAAAATTATAACCATTCAAGGGTTTAATTAAAATAACCAAGAGCTCTTGAAGTTATAACTATACCTCTGAAAATAAGTAAATTAATGACTAAAACTAAGTTTTATGTGATCGGCACCTATGTTTCATACAAAGCATTATTGGAAAAGCCATGGTTACATGAAAATAAAGTAGTGACATAAACCCTATATCGGTGCCTCAAGTACTTTAAAGATGATAAAGAACTTTGAATTGATGAAAATGTATATCCTTTTGATTTTCATGAGGTGCATTATGATGATGTAAAATATTATCAAAGATCTCATGATGATATAGGGTCCACTTCCATCAATTAAGTAAAGAAAAAAATTGTTAGCCTAATATTTGGCCATCCTCATCTAGGAGTGAGACAGACTCTTCAAATGAAGAAACCCCATAATTATGCCTGGATGCTTATTCTTCTGATGAAGATAACAATGAAAATCTAAAAGAAAGTACTTTTCTTATTATGAAAATTTAAAAAGGCTTACTTAAGCCAACAGACAAACTAAATACCAATGTTATGGAGAAATTAACAATCTCCTATATTCTCCTATGACATAAGGGAGAAAAGGAGATATTATTTTACAAGACAATTCCCTATGTCTCAAACATGCATGAAATTTTGAAAACTAAATGTCCAAAAGATGATGGTGACTATCAACTATTAGTCATACCTAAATATTTTCCAAACTAGCTTCATCAAATAATCAAGAAATTTGGCTACAACTTAAATAAATAAAAGGAAAAAGTTATTTCTACAAAAATGTATGGGATCCACCCTAAAGGTGTGCTTATATTCCCAAAAGAGAAAATAAAAATTTCAAGGGACTAGGCTATATCACTCCAAGTATCCATTCATGCCTTATGACCACCATTAGACTTTTGTTTAATAATGAGGATGACCAAACACCCTCAATAATTTTTGACACACAAATCATGTGCATCAAACTAGCCATGGTTCTACAAACACCACAAGAAGGTGAAATCCTCAATAAAACTTTATTAGAACTTGAAGATAGAGGGCACAACACAACTCAAATGCCTTTGCCAAGTCTTATTTAATACGATGAATCACTTGTTGAAGAGGTGATCCTCAAAGTAAAAGAAGCTCCACCAAAACTTGAAGATGGGGGACAATCCATAATCGATAAACTGGTAGAAATCAACCTAGGCTCAACGGAGGACCCTAGGCCAACCTTTACATGCACACAACTTTCAAAGGAAAGTCAAGCCCAATTCAAACTAGTTCTCTACATTGATTGCTTCATATGGAGTTATAAGGAAATCCCTAGACTAGATGTTGAGGTCATAGTTCATAAGTTGGCTATCAATTCTAAAATTTTACCTATCAAACAAGAACCTAGGAAGATGAAACTCAACCTAGAATAAAAAGTAATAAAAAAGACAAAGAAACTAACCAAAGAAAACTTTATCAAAGAAGAGAAATGCCAAATTAGGTAGCAAGCATTGTGCCAGTCAAGAAGAAGAATGACCAAATCTACATTTGGGTAGACTATAGGGATTTCAATAGAACATGTCCAAAATATAATTTTTCATTACTAATTACAAAAATTATGATTGACAATATGGCTTATTTTGAACTTTTCTCTTTATGGATGGTTTTTTAGGATACAACCAAATCAAGATGAATTTTGATGATAAAAAAACATATGGCCTTTTGAACTCCTATTAGCATTTATCACTACATGGTAATGTCCATTGAGCTTAAAAATGAGGGTGCCACTTATCAAAGAGCCATGACTCAAATCTTTGTGATCTCATACACCAATTAGTAGAATCTGATGTGGATGATTTAGTAGTTAAAGCTAAATCCAAAAACAAGCACATCCAAGACATAAGAGTGATTTTCAACCATCTTAGAAAATATAACCTAAAGATAAACCCTAGGAAATATGCATTTAAGGTATCATCGGAAAAATTGTTTGGCTTCATTATCAGACATTAAGGGATTGAAATTTATTCATCTAAGATCAAAACCATTTTGGATATGCCACCACCCAACAACTTAAAATAATTTAGGTCATTCCAAGGCCGACTCACATACATAAGGAGATTCATTTCAACCTCTCTGAAAAATATAAGCCCTTTTCTAAATTGATGAAAAAGGATACTCCATTTGTTTGGGATCAATAATGCCAATGAGTCTCTAAAGAAATTAACCAGTATCTCTTAAAGCCACCAGTCTTGGCTGCATCCATGCCTAGTGAACCCTTAATCCTCTACATGACTGTAATGGAAAAGTCCCTAGAGATACTTTTATCAAAAATAATAAGGAAAGTGAAAAAATTGCACTCTACTATTTAAGTAGAATACTAGTAGAGGCAGAGAATAACTACTCTCCCATCGAAAAGCATTGTGTGGCGCTCATATTTACAATCAAGAAGCTCATACTTTATTTACTTTTGCATCAAGTTATTTTAATATCAAGGGTTGATCTTATAAAATACCTACTGATTAGGCCCTACTCATTAAAAGGCTAGCAAAATGGGCTTTAATTCTTATGGAGTACAAGATCAAGTTCACTCTCTAAAAGACAGGTAAAGAACAAGCCCTAACCAATTTTCTCACAGTTCACCCAATACCGGATGACTCTCCACTAAGTTGTGAGCTCATCAATAAAGAAATCCTTTTTGTCAATGAAGGAGAACCTTATTAGAAGCTATACTTTGATGGAGTATCATCCATCAAAACAGGAATCAAGTCCAAGCTTCTAAAAATTAAAGCAAGTATTGGACTTTTATTTATCACCCCAAATGGGGGCATTTTATAATACTCTTATTCCCACTCAAAACCATGTATAAACAATGAGGCCGAATAGTAGCCCTAATTGCAAGATTGGAAATGACCCTTAATATGAAAATCTCATGCCTACATATTTTTGGTGATTCACAGTTGGTCATCAATCAAGTGGAAAATAAATTCAAGTTACTCAAATATTATGAAAATATTCAAGAACTCATAGTGCAAATCCCATATGTTCATAGGTCAATGCGGAAGCTGATTTCTTAGCCAAGTTAGCTAAGACACTGGTTGAACCTAATTAAGAAGAAATTCTAATCACAGTCCATAGCAAACAAGTAATAAGTTCAGTCTTCAGTATCAGGCACAAGAAAAACTGAATCTAAAGTAATAGAGGAAGCAACAGATTGGAGAATACCATTCACCAACTAACCAAAAATAGAGAACTTCTAAAAAATAAATCAGCACAAGTGCAACTCAGAAGGAGGGTTGCACACTTCATACTCATCAATGACACCCTTTATAGGAAGCCTTTTCATCAACTACTTTTACATTGTCTTTTAGACGAGGAGGTAAAAGATGTGATATAGAAATTGCACTCTGGGATATATGTAGCACATCAATTAGTCCCCAAAATAATGATGAAAATCAAGTGATGGGCTACTATTGGCCTACAATGGTGCGAGATTGTATTGAATATGCAAGAAAATATTATCTATGTCAAATTCATGATGATTTCATTCATCGACATCCAAACTCTCTATATCCAATGGTATCCTTCCAGCCATTTGAGGTGTGGGGTATGGATATAATTGGCTCGATTGAGCCACCTTCTTCCAAATGTCACCACTTCATATTGACAATGGCTGATTACTTTTCTCGATGGATAGAAGCAATCCCACTAAGGGAGGTGAAAGTGGATACTATCATCTATTTCTTCTAAGAATACATCCTATACTAACTTAGTATTTCTCGAAGGATCATTTCTAATAATAGACGATCCTTTGAAAGCTTCAAGATGGAATGATTCATACATCATCACAAAATAAATTGAAGATATTTATCCATCTATAATGCAAGGGTAAATGGCTTCACCAAGGCATTCAACAAAACCCTCTCCAAAATACTAAAGAAAGTTATTGCCAAAAACAAAAGAGACTAGCACCAAAAATTTTCTAAGTCATTGTAGTCTTATCACAACACATATCAAATTCCTACCCAATCAACACCACATGCACTAGTATTAGGACTGAGTAGTCTCGCCATTGAAGGAATGAATTCTCACTCCAAGAATTGCTTTGCAAGAAGAGATTGAAAAAAAAAGACAATGTTTATCTTCACTTATATAAGCTAGACTCCTTAGACAAAACAAGGCCATAGATTAGCAAAACCTAAAAATGTACCAAGCACAAATGTCTATGGACTACAATAAGATGACTTAGCTCAAATCTTTCCAAAAAAAGAGAAATAGTGTTGGTGTTAAGAAGACTCACAACTCCAAATCAAAGTTTAAAAGGCAAATTTAAGCCTAATTGGGAAGGTCCTAATATTATTAAAATCATATTTGAAGGGGGATCTTACCAATTGATTGATGACAAAGGGAAAAGACTTATGTCACTCATCAATACCACTTCCTAAAAAGGTATTATGCATGAGCCTTTGAGCACAATAATAAAAAAATATATGTGTTTTGTTAATGATAGAATGTTCAATTTTCTCAAAAGAATGTCTAGTCAAGCATGCACTTCATATTTCTTAAGGTAAAATATAGACATGAAATCTCATATGACAAACTAGATCTATTTTGCGTGGCAATCAAGTCCGCATTTACATAGTAATTTTAGTCTATTTTTATGTGAAAAATTAAGTTCACTCTCATGAGGCAAATCAAGTTCACTTTCACATGGTAGTTCAAGCTCTCATGTGGCAAGTCAGGTCTACTTTCATGTGACAAATCAAATCTACTCTCACATAAAAAACATAGTCAACTCTTAGAATGTTGACACAACATGAGATATCTGAAAATCATTCACACCATTTTTTGTCAACAGAACTGGAGAAGAGGATGTGAAGGGGGCATTTTCTTTGGGTAGTTTTTTTCAAAATCAGATTCAATAAGAATTTTATTGAAGTTAGACATTGGATGCCACTAAATTGTAGTCCAAATGTGGATATTTAGTTGAACCTAAATTGTGATTGAATTTGACCAAAAATTAAGCTTAATTTAGACCTAAAAGAAATTTAAGCATAAATTGAATTTAGCCGAAATAGGATAAGTGAGCCAAATTTTTGACCAATATTGGATCCAAAATTCTTACAAATAAGAGAACAGAGTGTGAATAATTTTTATAAAGAGATCTCTGGTTGAATTAATTCTTACAAATATGTCACCAGAATGGAAATTTTTGTGAAAAGGTCCATAAAAGTCTTAAGATTGCAAATCAATCCCAATAAAATCTAAGATTTGTAAATAAACACTCAAATTTTGACAATTATAATTTATTTTTATAAAATCAAGGGTTTACAAATAAACCCTTCAAAAAAATTTTGCAAACTCCTGAAATTTATACTTTTAATAAATAAACCTGTCAAAGATTTTTATTTATAAATAAGTCCAAATCTCATTAGTTTGTAAATAAAGGAGTCTTTTGGAACCTCAACTGCTGTACTCGATCTAAGAGCATCTTTTGCTACCTTGACCATTATCCTTGACCTGAGAATTATCTTCAGGACTTTGACCATTATACTTGGCTTAAGGGCATTCTTCAGAACCCTGACAACCATTCTTGACCTAAGGAATTCTTCTAGAACTCTAACCACCACTTTTTCTTTGGCCTAAGGCAACCTTTGGGACTCCAACTGCCACTATCAACTTAAGGGAATCTTTTAAAACTTCAAAATCCTCCTCAGCCTAAGAGCATCCTTCGGAACTCTGACTACCACACTTGGTCTAAGGGCATCCTTAGGATGCTAATAAATGAAAATTAACTGAGTTAATTAATCAAATTGATCATCCAAACTAAACCAACGACTTGGCCTAACATATTGATTAAATGAATGAAAAAATTGATCGAACTTGAATAAACAATCAAATGTATCAGGACCAACCAAACTTAATTAATAAAATTAAGTTAAAATAATTCAACCCAATTCAGGCCTAAACCAATAATGATTGGATCAAGTTAGACTTAAAGCTAAACCTAAATCTACAACAACTAAGTCAAGATCGAACCAGGTTCAAGCTAGAACTGAACCAAGTTCAAACCAAAATCAATCGGATCGGATCCAAACCAAGTTTAGGATTCAATAAGGGTTAAACTCAAACCTAATAAGGGTTCACCTATGGTCAAATTTGAACATAATTAGGATCCAATATGGGTTTAACCTAAACCTAATAAGGGTCCAATTAGAGTCAAACTCGAACCCAATTAGGATCTAATAAGGATGGAACCCAAACCCAATAAGGGTCCAATTCGGGTCGAACCTAAATCCAATTAAGATCTAATGAGGATCAAACCCAAACCTAATAAGGGTTTAATAAGGATTGAGCTCCAACCCAATTAGGTCCAACCCAAACCTGACTCAAGTTCTAATAAGGGTTGGACCCAAATCCATTAAGAATCTAATTAGGGTCTAATCTAAATCCAATTTGAAAGCACACATTTCACCTAAGAGTGGGGGTGAATTAGATTTTTGAAAACAATGACACGTTCTTCAAGCAATCAAAGCTAATTCAATCTGCCAAAAGCAATTTCAAGTAAATCTCAAATCAAACCCAATAGCAACTAAGTAAATAGAGTAAGAAAAGTGTGCATCCCAATGTAACATGGTGTAGAGACCAACCGCTTCTACTCCACAACCCTTGCCTCGCTCTTCAGATCTTTAATGCTACACTAATGTGTCGCTTTGTTGGTGAAGCCAACCCCTTATAATTTTTCTTACACTGATTAGCAAGATGAGCTCCCAACAAGAGCTTGAGTCCCTCAACTGCTCCAAACAACCTTGGAGCATTTATGCTTAATCACAAAGATAAAATCTAGCTCTTTTGACTATCCACAAGATTATTCAAATGAGAACAAGGACTTTGAAGATTTGAAATTTGAAGTGCAAAGATTAGAGCTCTTGGAGGCTAGAGGGCTAATGAGAACTTGTTATCTCAGATAAGAATTGCTTAAGAATATACAAGAGGTTATCAAAGAATAAGTTCTAAGCCCTTAAATACTAATTGGTGAGAGCACTAGGCGTTGAGCTATGCTCTATTGCATTCAAGCATCTGAACCCTCCCAATGGTCAAATTTTACTAACTATTAAAGTTGATACCATAGGTTCAGACATCCAGTCACCAGGTTTAAATATCCGAACAACACAGTTTATGGCGTCCAATCAATGCACCGAGCTTTCAAACCATGAACATGAAATTTCAAGAGTCAGGTTTCAAATCTTCGGATGTCCAATCCTGAGGTTTAGACTTCCGAAGCTATCAATAATTTCAGAGCTACTTCTACTATGTTCAAATATCTAAATGGTCCAATTCAAGCATCCGAAGCTAATAGACAGAATAGCTTCTACTTTATTGTAACTTCAAAGTTCACGTTTGATATTTTCTCAAACTAACCTTGGATTAGTAATAAGCAGATGAAGGCATTTTAAGATAGGTTGAGTGTTAGCCAAAGCTCTAAGCCAAGAATTCAATCAACAAATCTTTGACTCAGCAAACTAGAAAAAACCTAAACCTATAGAGTTGTCTCTTGAGCCTTCTACAAGCTAACTTTGTTTCTTCAAGTTCTATTTATTGGTATTCTATTATGCCTCATCTTCAATGATGTCTTCATGCTTATCCACGCTTGAGATGTTTGAATAGACTTAAACTTTATTCCGGATTTGGCTTGATTACTAGCTACATAATACTCAAAAAATAGATCAAATGTAAAGTTTGTTCGTCATCAAAACTATGAAGGGTAACAATCTCCCCCTTTTTAAAAATGACAAACTCTTACAATAAAAAATACATAATCTAGTTGATTTTAAAAAAATACTAAACTTGTAAAGCAACAACAACTAGAGTTATGCATACATGGATATAACAAGGATAATAGTCATTTACATTATGTGAAGTAATTTTAACAATGTAGGCACAAAAGAGGAATACATAGGATTCCCCCTTACTATAACAACTTGGACCATATATAACATACTCCCCCTGTCATCTATATTTTCTTTCCCTTTTGACATCAACAAAAATGGTAAATACAAAAGATAGGAAGATAGAAGCAATAGCTACAAAGACCCACAAAAAAGGTCACATCCATAGCAAGCATCCAAGGCCACATCATAATACAAAATTCCATATTCATGTACAACAATGTAAGACACAAAAAGATACAAACCACCCATAAACATGGAGTAGGCTCCAAAATACAAACAATAGCCACAAGCCATCAAGCATTCACAACTAGAATAAACAACATCAAAAACAAAATTTCAAGGCAAAAGTCATGCAAGGACATAAAAGACAGAACAGAACTCTAAGAACTCAGCCCCCTGCCTAGAATGGTCCATGAACACTCCCAGCATCCCTTTAAGATGGTCAAACTACTCCATAATCTACTAAGAGCCGATGGCGACAAGCCTCTCAAGGTGATCTAGCCACTCAATCAACTCATCCAACCACTAATCAACTAAATAGTGTGAAGAACCAGCATCTGCATGCACAAAAGTAGTGCCAACCTCAATACCTACATCCCTAGAAGGAGCTCTAGCCTCAACATCCATGTCCCTAGTGTGACCAACAGTGGGGACGACCTCTTAGACTCAGCCAAGGGTAGGTGCTTGGTCTCAGGTCCAGATAAAGTTGTCATCCTCATGTAGGCTGAACCCCATACGGCAAAGAGGGCATGAGTGAAAGTCTAAGGAATGGAATGATGGTGGAGAGGGTCCTGAGAGGTGGAGACTATCCCAAAATAACAGAAGATACGAGTGATAATACAAGGGTAGCATAAGACGATGGAGGACCGAAGAATGTACTAACCTATGTCACATAAACTAATATAAGGAAGATTAATCAAGCACCCAATCAGGAGATAGTAGATAACAAAGAGCTCGAGATAGGAAACCTCATCATGATGCACTACAATAATTATAAGTATCCCCAATGCTAATTTAACATCATTATAGCTAAAATTAGTGTCAAAAAGTTATTAGCAACACTAATTAAGCACCACATTAGGTAGTGCCACAGACATTCATGATGCTAAAGGTCTTTAGTAGTGCTAATGACTTATGCTACTAATGGATTTAATAAGCACCACTATTATATACGTATTAGCGGCGCTAATTTTTAGCACCGCTAAAGACATGCCATTAGCAGCCCTATAGTAGCACCACTACAACATAGTGCTATAGTACAATGCTATAGTATAGCACTACATTAGTGAATAGTTAAAAAATATTGACTCCAAGAAACATCGTAAAAATTAATAGAAAAATTCATAGAACCATTATCATTGAACTCTTTATCCTTTGATTTATAGCACATAATACAAGAAGATAACATTTAAATTCTCTCACATCAAATAAAGATAACCAAATACACTCACATTGCCATCAACAAATTAAACAAAAAAAAATTCAAAAAAAAAAGAGAAATCTTGTGTTTTTCTTTTTTACTTGATGTAAAGAAAATTTCTTCTCAACACCTTGAGATCCATGTGAATCTTGATGCTTGATGCTAGATGCTACAATTCCTGAATCTTCCTTTCTAGCCTTGATTCTAGATGCTGCAAATATTACTCCATCACCTACAATAGAGGATAATGTTAGATAGTCATTAGTATTTGATACCGTATATGATAATGTTAAAACTCTATTTTTAGAAACATATTTTATGTGTTAGCCCATATCATAACTTTTGAAGGGGGCATTTGATATGAGAAACAAAATATAAATTACAATTATAAACATGATGAAGCCTCAATATAAATTTCAAGATAATGACATTCGATATAATTTGAATCAATTCTTAATCAACCACAATTGCAAATAAGTAAAATAAATAAAGAGAGAATGCACCATGATTTTTTTGTGGTTTGGAGACTAACAGCCCCTACTTCATGGCTCCTATCTCATTCTTAAGGATTTGAATCACTCCACTAATAATGTCGCTTCTTGAGACGAACCCAAGCCTTTACAAGTTACTCCAAACTAGAGTATCATTTCCTTTGGGTAAAGCCAAGCCTGTCGTTTCATTAGGGTGAAACCACACACACCTGTACAAACTGATCTTTCTCCCATGGAGCAGATCCACTCCACACTGGAGCATTTGTACTCTTACAATCCTAACACCTAGAAGTGTTTACAAGTAGAAAATAGAAATAAATGATACAAATTAAGCTCACTACAAGATCTCTTAAGATTGGACACAAAGGCTGGAAGATTTGATATGAAAGTAAAGGTTTAGAGCACTCTTGGCTAGAAGGCTTGGATGGGCTTTGATCTTTCTCTAAAATGAACTGAAAGATATAAAAACTATTTAAGAGAAGACCAATCATGCCTATGTATGCTTTTGGGGTCAAAACAAGCCATTGGAAGTGAAATCTCATTGTTTGGTTTGCTCTAACGATTAGAAAACTAGCCGTTAGTTATGTAGATTCCACAAATCAAATGTTCGTGTCAAACAACTAGATGTCCGATGCTAGTTTTACAGAGTTGGCTCAAATCCCTACCAGACATCTAGTTTTGAACTGAGCATCCAGTTTTGTCAGATCAAAATGCTTGTCAAATGTCCAGTTGTAAATAGTGTCTGATATTGTAGCAATTGCTATAATAGTTATTATAACAGTTACTATAGCAATTACCACAGAATCCTACGCAATAAATAATTTAAACAAAACAATCTCAAAGATAAATCTTTGATTAGATTAAAATAAATAGAAATTTAAACCAATGAGTTCGGAGTAGATCTAATATCTTAAGCATTCTTTGAGCTCCAAACTTGATCTTTAAGCTTCATTTCTAAGTTATCATCCTCTTTATCTTCGAGTCAATATCTTCAAGCTTTAATCTCAAGACTTGGTCCTTTATAAGTATAGATGATCATTGCAAATTTTGAAACATATCAAAACTTAAAAAACTTGTTAAATACTAGTTTGATCATTATCAAAATCCAAAGGACAATAATCTCTCCCTTTTTATAATGGCAAATTATGCATAAGAAAAGCAAATAAGCAAGCAATATGATAGATGCACATAAAGATAATTAGACATACTTTTTGTTGTAAAGTTCAAATAATAATGTATTTAACAAGTTTAACAAATATGCATATCATTTGTTAGTCTATATAACAACCTAAGATGAGGGGGGTGAATTAGGTGTAATAGAACAAATAATAATTTTCAATGACAAACAATACCAATTCAAATTATCAAAGCAAATCCACCCAAATCTCAATTAAACCACGAGTGCTATAATATAAATAAAAAAAGGGGAAGAATGACATCGTGATTTAGTGTGGTTTAGAGATCAATTTCTCCTACTCCATAACCCTTGTCTCGCTCTTGAGGACTTCAACACTCCACTAGTGTGTCACTTTGTTGGTGAAGTCAGTCCCTACAACTCCTCTTACTCCAACTGGCAAGATACAACTCCAATCCAGAGTAGAGTTTCTCAACCACTCCAAATAATATTGGAGTGGATTACAAGTGAAAAACGAAAAATAAATGATACAAATTAAGCTCACTACAAGATCTCTCAAGATTGGACATAAGGACTAGAAGATTTGGTATAAAAGCGAAGGTTTAGAGCACTCTTGACTAGAAGGCTTGGATGGGCTTTAATTGTTTCTCTAAATGAATTGGAAGATGTAACAACTATTTAAGAGAAGCCCAATCATACCTATTTATACCTTTGGGGTCAAAGCAAGCTGTTGAGAGTAAAATCCCATTGTTTGGTTTTCTCCAACTGTTAGAAAACTAGCCATTAATTGTGTAGATTATGTGAATCGAGTGTCTATTTCAAATAACCAAATGTTTTATAGCAGTTTTATAAAGTTGGCTCAAAGCCCTACCGAGCATCTAGTTTTGTCAAACCAAAATGCATGCTAGACTTCCGATTGTAAATCGAACATCCGGTACTATCGTAATTACTACAGTAATTACTGTAATAGTTAATATAGCAATCCCTATGCAATAAATGATCTAAACAAAATAATCTCAAAGACAAAACTTTGATTCGACTGAAATTAATAAAAATCTAAACCTATGAGTTCGGAGTCAATCTGGCATCTTGAGCATTCTTTGAGCTCCCAACTTAATCTTTAAGCTTCATTTCCAAATTATTATCCTTTTTATCTTCGAATCAATATTTTCAAGCTTTAATCTTGAGACTCGGTCCTTCACAAATATGCATGATCATTGCAAATCTTGAAGATTATCAAAACCTAAGAAAATTATTAAATACAAGTTTGATCATCATTAAAATTCAAAGGATAACATTATAGACATATATGCAAGGCCATACTTTTAGTTACACACATGGATGCATCTTCAAAAATAACAACTATAAGAACAGAAATTTTTGGAATAAAGTTTTGGAAGGTACATGACACTTCATTTTGGAGAACAGAAGCTACAGTACCATGATATGAATGGTCTAAGGCAAGCAGCATAGTCAACAAACCCAAGGAAGAGGAAGGGAAATCCTTGAAAGCCTCCAAGATAGCTGGTTTATAATGTTGTTAATAGCCCATTCTCACATATTTATAGCATTAGGAGTTTAAGGTAGGATCCTCGAGTTATGATGATCTCATTATTACAAGTCCAAGTACACAAACATAAACAGAAAGGACAGAATGATGGAATAATCATCCTATAATTGTACTTGTGGATATTTATCTGAGAATGTCTATCAAATGCTGTTGGATAGCAATAAAAAATTTCACATATTTACAGTACAAGAAACTAATGAACAACTGCATTAATGTAGGTAAAATCAAATAACAAAATCCCAAAAGACCCCTCTATCATGCAAGGCTTGTACACTGCTGAACTGCCATCCATTAGCACCGAAGCAAGTGATGGATAAATAGGGGATCAATCATTGAAATAGATCCTATCTTTAACTCCAAGTCAAAACCCAACAAAAAAATCAAAATTTTGAACTAAATACCTTATGATCAATTAGTGACAGAGAGCTTCTATGAAGCGGGCTTCACCCAGGCTGATGCTAGGATGGTTGAGCATGATGTGGCAATCGGGGTGCCGACCAACAAGGATCAGGTCATCATCTCCTTCTCCTCCTTGAGCTGGTTCCTGCATCACCAACCAAGACGATGATCGACTTGGCCCTGGCCGGGGAGGTGGCAAGTAGGGAGCTGGAGGCATGCAAGTATGAGAAGGAGCTAGAGGCATGCATAAGCAAAACTGACCTAGAAGCATGCATGGATAGAAGATGGAGTCATAGGGTAAAAGGAGGAGAGCTTGATTTCGCTCGATCTGGAGGCACGACAGATCCTTTTGCACCAGAAGCTAACCTTCTCCCTCATTGCATATTGTCCTTTTCGAGTAGGAACATGCCTTAAAAAGACAGTTTTTTTTCCATGCTAAAATAAGATAACACTAGCAATGAGGAAATCATTATCGGCACTATACTATTAGTGCTAGTAATAATTCCCTCATTGTCGGTGCTACAATAATAATGTCGACAATGTGGATAATTTCTAGTGCTACTTAATTAGCATCGTTAATGGGCAATAGACATTATCAATGCTAAGTGCATAGCATCCATAATTTTCACCATTGCCCATGCTTCCATTAGAGCTAGATGGAAAACACTAATATTGGTCGAATTTTTTATTGTGATGTCCACCCTTTGAAAGGAAGGCATAGGCAATAAACTGATGGATGACATAGGATTTAAGAGGAAAGAGGTTAGAGGCCAAAACCTTCCTCATGCACAGGGCCTATACATGATTATCCTTGAATAATCTCTCTACAGTGTCACAAAAAGTAACGAGGAGCTCCACGCTGGACCATTGACGAGCAAAGGAGACCTCTTCTCTCTTAGTGGGAAGTACTAGAATGGTGCCCAAGAGGTTAATATCTATGACAATTTCAATATTCCCATAATATGGGCGAGGACCATGTAATGAAGATCAAAGGAGACATTAGAATAGAAAATGCACACATCATCCTCATGGTAAGACTCACAGGAAGATACAAAATCCAACCATTGTTGGGTAAGAAAGAAATGTGAAAGGTTAAGGAAGATTATATCATTAAAATCTATAATGCGAAGAGGAATGACCCTAGCACTAACAAATCTATCTTTAAATCAAGTGAAATAACCCAAATAATGAAATTAAGAAGAAAATTGAGATGGCCCACTAGAGGAGGAAGCTCAGACCTCTTCCTCTTGGCGATGGGAGTCTTGGTGTATGGAGTCATCACGAGGATGAAGGAAAGAGAGAGAAAAATGAGGTGAGGAGGGAGTAGGAAGCTGCGGGGGAGCTTGGGGAGTGCTAGATAAGCCACCTGGGGTCACTAGAGTGCTGGAGAAGATAAATTGAGTGAAGAGATTTGAGGGGAAAATGGTGGTCAACTAGGGTTTTAAGTCACAATTCCATGTTCAGACGTCCAAACATTCTTATTCAGGTATTTGAATATAACGGAGCAAAAAGCCCATGTGTGGTTGGACATTTGATTACTATAATGGGCATTCGAAAGATTATCTTTGGAATTCCAAAAATTCATTTTTTTAGGCAACTGAAGAATTGCAAGCTGAGAGCAAAAAAATTATGGAGTTCGGACATTCAAGGAGTCCCATATTGACATTCGAATTTGACAGATAGTGAGGGTTTATTAGCTAGTAGGAAACAAAATTGTGAACCAAAAACACTCTCCAGCAAGTCAAGTAATTTGCAAAACACCGAGTTTATCCTGAATAGAACAAAAATGCATTTCATCCAATGATTTTGTAAAAATGTCCACAAGTTGTCGATTGATCTCAATGAAAAATAAAAAAATATCACCTTTAGAAATATGATCCCATAAAAAAATGGTGAGGAATATCAATATACTTCAAGTGAGAATGTAGTACCAAATTTTTGAATAAACTAATAATACTAGTATTGTCACAATAAATTAGTACATTGAAAAAATTACAATCAAAATCTTAGAGTGTTTATCTCATCCAAATAATTTGAGAATAACTACACCGTGTGATGATATATTCAATCTCAATCGTAGAAAGAGCCACAGAATTTTATTTCGTGTAACTCTATGAAACTAGAGATTTTTCAAGAAACTAGCATATACCACTAGTGCTCTTTCTTTCTACCTACATGACATATGAAATAGTCCACATTGCAAAATCTAATTAAGTCAAAGCAATCATTTCTTGCATACCATAAACCTAAATCTAGTGTATCTTTAAGATATCTAAGTATGCATTTCATGGCAACTAATGAGATTCCCTAGAAGATAATTGAAATCTAGCACATAAGCAAATACTAAACATTATGTCAGGTCTACTAGTGATAAGATATAATAAGATACCAATCATACCTCATCAAACCTTTTACCATCTGCATCTTTATCTAACTTATTTGAAGGACTCACTAGAGTTCCTATTGCCTTAGCTCCATCCATGTTGACTTTTTGAGTAGTTTTTTGGTATACTTGACTTGGTTGATGAAGATTTCATTCTTCATTTGTTGCACTTGGAGTCCAAGAAAGAAGTTCAATTCTCCCATTATACTCATCTTGAACTCCTTTTTCATAGTACTTGCAAATATCTCACAAAGGTTTTTATTAGTAGCACCAAATATAATATCATCCACATAAATTTGTACTAGTAATAAATCATTATGCTTTTTCAATAAAAATAATATGGTGTCAATACAATCCCAAGTAAAATCATTTGAAATTAAGGAGGAACTTAGTCTTTCATACCAAGCTCATGGAACTTACTTAAGACCACATAGCGCCTTCTTCAATTTTAAAATATGGTTTGAAAATTACAAATCCTCAAAATTAGGAAGTTATTCAACATAAACTTCTTCAGATAGGAAACCATTTAGAAAAGCACTTTTGACACCCATTTGAAAAAGTTTGAAACCTTTAAAATATGCAAAAACAAGTAAAGTATGAATGGATTCCAAACATTTTATGGATGCAAAGGTTTCTTTAAAATCAATATCCTAAATTTGGTTGAAACTCTCAGCCACTAATCTAGCCTTATTTCAAACCATGACACTATTTTCATCTAACTTATTCCTAAAGACACATTTGGTACTAATTCTTGGATAATTATTTAGTTTTTGAACAATTTTCAAAACTTAATTTCACTCAAATTGATTAAGTTCTTCTTGTATAGTAAGAATTTAACTTTCACCTTTTTGAACTTCATCAAGTTTTTTTGGTTCAACTTAAGAAAGAAAAGCAATAGTATAAAGCTTATATTTAATAGCATGTCTAGTTTTTATCCTTTAATCAACATTACTAATGATTTGATCCTCCGAGTGATTCTTTTGAAATTTTCATGCCTTGGGTAGCTCTTTATCTCTATCTTGCTCTTCTTGTTGATCCCCTTCATCTTTATCATTCTCATCCCTTGAACCTTGACTTAGCTCACCCTCTTCCTTTTCCTTGAGTTGCATCTCATCTAATTTCTTGGAGATATCTACATTATCGTCAATAAGCATTTTCTCTAATAGAGGATTAGCTTCATCAAATACAATATTAATAGATTCTTCAACAATCATAAAGGACTTGTTGAAGACTCTATATACCTTTGAGATATTAGAGTAGCCATGAAAAATAACTTCAAATGTTTTTCAATCAAATTTGGACTAATGATCTTTTGTACTCAAAATAAAGCATTTGCAAGAAAAATATAAAAATATGCAATATTTTGTTTCTTATCATTCCACAATTCAATTAAGTTTTGTCAAGAATCTTATGAATAAAAACTCGATTCAAGATATAGCATGCAGTGTTAACTACTTCCGTCCAAAAATATTTAAGTAGAGAGTACTCGTTAAGTATAACTCTTGTCATTTCTTGAAAAGAACTATTCTTCTGTTCTACTACTCTATTTGTTGTGGAGTATGAGCTAAGAAGTTATGCTCAATACCCTTTTCAATACAATATTTTTTAAATAAATAATTTTCAAATTCTCCTCCATGGTCACTATGAATTTTTAAAATCATATAACCATTTTTATTTTGAATTTGTTTGCAAAAATCAACAAATGCATTGAAGGAATCATATTTATGTGCAAGAAATAAAACTCATATAAATTTAGAGTAATCATCAACTATTACAAAATATAATTCTTACTTTCTACACTTATAGTCCCAATTGATCCAAATAAGTCTAAGTGAAATAGTTGTAGAATGCTTGTTAATGTGGCAAATATTTTAGATTTGTGGAAGGTCTTCACTTTCTTTCCCATTTGTCATACATCACATACTCAATCCTTGATGAATTTGTCTTTAGGTAGACCTCGCACAAGCTCCTTCTGGAAAACTTTAGCTATAGTATCCATGCTTGCATGTCCAAGCCTTCTATGCCAAAATCATCCATTGCTATCTTGAGCTATAAAATACTTCTCATTTTTTAAGTCATCTTGATCTATAGTATAAATATTTTTATGTTGATGACTAGCAAGGGCTACAACATTATCATCATCATGTCTACCTATGCAAACTTTTGATTTAAAAAAACATGAAAACCTTTATCACATAGTTGACTAATGGAAAGTAAGTTATGCTTGATACCTTCTACCAAAAGAATATTTTTAAGGGTCCAATTGAAACATTTTCAATACCTCTGATTTTATCTATACCATTATTCCCAAAAGT
The DNA here is from genome assembly GCA_005019695.1 of Trichopus zeylanicus subsp. travancoricus. Classification (NCBI taxonomy): domain Eukaryota; kingdom Viridiplantae; phylum Streptophyta; class Magnoliopsida; order Dioscoreales; family Dioscoreaceae; genus Trichopus; species Trichopus zeylanicus. The sequence goes on from RXID01014311.1 coordinate 687,854, forward strand.
GATGTGTCCTCCATCCATTTCTTTTATCTCCATAAACATGGATAGATTCCTCAACATGTGCCTTGAGCAATCACTATCTAGAAATCATTTATCTCTTTGATCCTTAGAATGAAAGCATAACTAAACATGTTCAAGAACATTGAGATGGAAACCACTTTAAGTATGAGTCCAAAAGATTAGAGAGTAAATATAAATTAAATAATAAGTTAATAATAAATGCAATGAATGGAAGGCTAGTAAATAATATGAATTTTAACTTTGGATTAGCTAGAATGTAGCCATAGGAATAGTAAGTATAAAGCTCATGGGTCACATCTAGCTAGCTCATACTCCTCAAGTGGAGGATGTTTTAGGAACTCAAACTCGTTTGGATTCTTTGATTTTAGGAATCATCCTTTTGGCACCAAAATTTATTTAAAATAAGTATTTCTTTTAATTGGACAACTTGTGAAGATATGTCCATTTTTGTAACAATAATTACGCTTAAATTTTGAAGATATGGAATTAGAAGCTTTTATAACAGTAGACTTGATACCTTTGAATTTTGAAGAAGATATAAAACCAAATCTAGATCTACTCAAAATATTCCTTTGGCTTTTCAAAATCATATTTAAAGCAAAATTTTCATAGAAAAAATTTTCTAAAGTCTTTTTCAAATCTCCATTTTCTTTTTGAAAGTTTTCAAAACTTTTTTTGCAAACACACAAAACTTTGGAGGATTTTAAAATAAGGTTTTTCTTTTGAAGAATCTCAACCTCCTTTTTACAATCACAAGTATTTATAGAGAATTTCAAATATTCAAAATTACTTTCAAGTAATTTTAACTTAGTTTTCAAAGAGGCATGCTTTTGAAATAATCTCTCATATCTAGCATATAAATTTTCGAAAGCATCTTGTAATTCATCAAATGTTAAATCACATATACCATCCTCAATAGCCATGAGACATAGGTTGGCAATCTCTTCATCAGATGAGGTGTCTTTATTTTCTTTCTCTGAATTATCCCAAGTTGCCAACATTATTTTTTTTTCTTCCTTTTTGAACTTTCTAGTGATGAGAGCCATTTCTTCATCACTATCTTCTTCATCATCACCAAACTCTTTTGCTTTGAGAGTAATGTCTCTCTTCTTCTTCTCTTCATCATCCTCTTGGCTCCTAGCCTTCATGGTCATTTCATGAGTGATGAGTAATCCCAAGAGTTCTTTCAAGGGTAACTTATTGAGGTCCTTTGCCTCTTGAATCATGATTACCTTGGAATCTCGTGACTTTAGAAGGTACCTTAAGATCTTTCTCACCATTTCATTATTAGTATAAACCTTTCCAAGAGATTTCAAGGTATTTATAATATCCATAAAATGAGTAAATATTTTGATTATTGACTCATTCGATTTCATTCTAAAGAGTTTATATTACTTGATCAATATGTTTACTTTAAATACACGACTTGCTTTGTACCCTCATGGATAACCTCAAGGCAATGCCAAATCGCATAAGTCATTTCATATATACTAATCTATTTAAACTCATTCAAGTCAAGTGCATAATAAAGAATGTTCATAGCTTTAGTATTCAAGAAATTATTTTTCTTATCTTAGTCATCCCACTCTCCTCTAGGCTTGGGGACTCTCACACCATCCATTTCTTTAGTGGGTGGAGTATACCCTTCTTCCACAATATACCAAAGATCATAGTTTATGGTCTTGATGAAGATTCTAATCCTAGACCTTCATAACTAAAATAGGTATCATTAAAGAGAGAAGGTCTAATTGTGGATTATTCTTCTTGGAGAGAGAGAGAAATACTGAAATTGGCCATTGAAATCAGATCAAAATCTCTAGGTGGTTAAACTAAAAAAAAAAAGAGCACTAGGCTCTGATGCCAATTAAAAGCACAAAATCTACCTAAGAGGGAGGGTAGTGAATTAGGTTTTTGAAAACAATGGCACCTTTCTTAAGCAATGAAAGCCAATTCAATCTATCAAAAGCAATTTCAAGTAAATCTTAATCACACCCAATGGCAAGTAAGTAAATAGAGTAAGGGAAGTATGCACCCCAATGTAACATGGTTCGGAGAATAACTACTCCTACTCCAAGATCCTTGCCTCACTCTTGAGATCTTTAACACTTTACTCGTGTCATTTCATTGGTAAAGCCACCCCCTTACAAATTGTCTTGCACCAATTGGCAAAATGAGCTCCCAACCAGAGCTTGAGTCCTTCAACTACTCCAAACAACCTTGGAGTGTTTGCACTTGATCACCAAGATGAAATCCAGCTCTTTTGCCTCTCTACAAGATTACTCAAAATGAGAACAAGAGCTTTGAAGATTTGAAAGTTGAAGTGCAAGGATTAGAACTCTTTTAGGTTAGAGGGCTAATGAGAACTTGTTATATTATATGAGAATTGCTCAGAATATGCAAGTTTATCAAAGAACAAATTCCAAGCCCTTAAATACTAGTTGGTGAAATCAATAGCCATTGAGCTATGCTTCACTGTGTTCAGATATTTGAACCCTCCCAATGGTAAAATTTTACTAGCCATTGAAGCTATGTCATTCGGACATCCAGTTACAAGGTTTGAATGTCCAAATAATACAATTTTAGGCATCCAATCAATGCATCAAACTTTCGTACTATGAATATGAAATTTCAAAAGTTACAATTTCCAAATCTTTGGGTGTCCAATCTTGAGGTTCAAATGTCTAAAGCTATCAATAATTTTAGAGCTATTTTTGCTATGTTCGAACATCTGAATAGTCCAGTTTAAGCATTTGAAGCTAACAAACAAAATAGCTTCTTCTTTACTATAACTTCAAATTTCATGTTTGACATCTTCTCAGGCTAACCTTGGATTAATAATGAGCCAGTAAAGTCATTCCAAGGTAGGTTGAGAGTTAGCCAAAGTTCTAAGCTAAGAATTCAATCAACAAATCTTTGACTCAATAAAATAGAAAAAAGCTAAACCTAATAAGCTGTCTCTTAAGCCTTCTACAAGCCAACTTTGTTTTTTCAAGTTACATCCATTAGTCTTCCATTACACCTCATCTTCAATAATGTCCTTATGCTCATCAATGCTTGAGATGTCCAAACAAACTTAAACTTCATTTCAAGTTTGGCTTGATCACTAGCTACAAAATACTAAAGAAATAGATCAAATACAAAATTTGTTCATCAACAAAACTATAAAGGGCAACATAATCAAGATGTAATAAAGGTTGAAGCCAAACATAATTAGGGTCTAATAAAGATCAAACATGAATCCAGTTAGGATCCAATAAGAATCAAATCTAAAATCCAATAAGGGTCTAATTATGGTCGAATTAGAGCCTAATTAAGATCCAATAAGGTTCAAATCCAACCTCCAACATAGATTGAGTTGTGTTTGAATCCAACCCCCAAAGTAGTTGAGTCATGTTTGAACCCAATTCCCAAATCATGTTGAATAAAGGTTCAAATCCAATCCATAAGTAGGTTGAATAAAGTTTAAACCCAATCCTAATGTGGGTTCAATCAAGTTTGGTCGAATTGGGAATGAAACAAACTAGACATGATCAATTGCCTTACATATGGATCCTAACTCAGCCTACCCAGATAGTTATATGTCTTATGATTAGATGGATCCAATTTGGATTTAATTATTAATTCTTAGTTGAACTCTATGTACACTACAAATTCAGAAACACAACATAATTAATAGATAGATTTTATTATGAGTGGGCCACTTTAGATTCAATCTAGTTAGGTTAGGTTTGAATCAACAGATAATTCTATTTGAAATGAATTCTAATTAATTATTAATTCTATTTGAAATTGGATTTCAAATTTGGATTAAATAAAGAAATTGTAGGTCAATCCTAATTTGGATTAGGGTTGGACCAAGCCTCCACCAACTCCAAATAGGAATTGGACTTTTGGAAGAATCCCACAACTTAAAGGGTTTCAAATAAACCCTAGAAAATATAATTATAAAAAATGGAGGCTCTAGTTTGTATTGATGCATTGCAAGTAAAGAAAAAAAACATCATCTCTCTCTCTCTCTTCTGATTCTCTATTTACTTCTCTCTCCTTTTTTCAACTAGAATTTAGGTATAGAATTAATGAGAGATTCTTGCATATAGTGATCCATATTAAACCAAACTTAGTTTAGGTATTATGAGAAGGAGGTTAGAGACTTGCACTATTTGTCAGTCAATAACCCTTAAAGGTACATGACAATTTTTTGCCTTCATCAAATTTGGGGTACTTGTACTTTATGTTGCATGATGTGTTTGTGATCCTTGTTTATGCCATGGTTTAAAAAAATTCATAAATTCATATTTTGCTATAATTTTTCATGTCATAATTCTAACAATTGATATCAAAACTTAAGATCATATGTTATACATGTTTTTAGAATTTTGAATCATGAGATGGTCATATGTATGTCATTTTTTTCTAATTTGATGATAGTTACTATTATAAGATGATATAATAATATTTGTATTATCATTGAATGGTATCGTCTTGTGATAACAATTTTACGAGTGATGTCTGAATTATCCATAAGGCAACATTGTCATGAGCCAACAATGCATATGTAACTCAAATTAGAATTTTTATCTATGCATCTATGCTGTGATATTATTGACTTTGAAACTATATTTATGAGGTGATGCCAAAATATTTATTATATAGAAAATTATTTCATATTTTTAATATCATGTTATGGCATACTAGAACTCTCTAAACATGAAATATATTGTATGACATTGTGTGTTATTTTATTATAATAATTAATATTAGATAAAATAAAATAACATGCATGATTCATATTCATTATTACAATTTAATATGAGACAACATTGAATTGACACATGTGATGTCATAACTTGAGAAAATCCATTAAGTTGTTTCAAACTAAGAATAGAGTTTGATTATGATTAATACTTTATGGTCTTCCACAATCCATAATGATTAATTACTGACAACTTAGTAGATAAATGACTTGCTAAAATACTGTGCAACCCCTTGGGATTGGCCCCATAATTGTTATGAGAGCAATGTGAATATGCTTGTTCAGTGGTAGCAATATAACAAAAGTATGAACCCTTATTGGATAAGACTTATTTCATGATAATGGGTCTAATCTGACTTATAATAGTATGTCACATGCCAAAACAAAAGCACTTATATTTCAAGAGACCAAGAAAGAAAATCAAATGATATAAATTCTTGATGAATATGAGATATTTTTTATAAAAAAAATTGGAGGATGATTGTTGTCCACATGAAAAATGGTGTTTTGAGTCACAAGCCAAAGCCAAAGCCCAAAATTTCATAAACTTTAAGCTTTTTATGTATGCATATTAATTTTATTGTATCTACATAATTGATATAATTTGATTTGATTGCATACAATACGCAAGATTAAAAGAATAAAATTATTTTTATATCCTATATTATTGTTGTAAATTGCATTATACATGTTCTAGTTATATGCCTCTTTTAATTGTTGGCATCATGACTTCCAATCCACTTGCTGAAATTTTAAAAGAAGAAAAATTGGAGGGCATTAATTATGTTGATTTTAAAAAAAACTTAATATTGTTTTTATAGCTGATGATTTTGAATTTGTTTTGATCATTAAATGACCTCAAAATCCTCCCAATGAGATTGAGAGATAGGATAAAGCTAATAATATCACATAAGTGTTAAATTCAGTATAGACATTATAAAATGAAAATAACAAAAGAGATAGTAGATAGCCTCAAAAGTATATTTGTGAAGTAGTCTAAGTCAAAAGTAAGTTGTCTAGTCTTCACTCGATGTTGAACACTAAGACATCATCAGGCACTCCAATTGAACAACACTTCATAAAGATGATAAGCTATATGAATGAATTGGAGTTACTATGGTCCAACATGGATAGGGATATTTAGGTGTATATGATTCTCCAGTCTCTCCATATGCCTTTTAATTAGTTTATCCTCAATTACACCATGACTAAAATGTCGTTGACTATACCTTAATTGATGAATGAGCTTATGGCTAATGAGAAACTAATGAATAGGGACTCTAGTGAGATTCATCTCTCTATGGGATAGGAAGCTTCTAACTCTAAGAAGAGTTCTAAGAGAAATAGTGTTGATAAGAATAAGAAAATCCAGGTTACTCGGTCAAAGTTTAAAAATAATCAAGCACAAATAGATAAGGCAAGAAATGCAAGACATGAAATTCATTTTCATTGTGGGAAGCCAAGATAGTAGAAGAAAAATTGCAAGCATTATCTACTCTCAATAATAAGCATACTTTAGGTATAAATCAATCATTTGTTGTTTATGAAACATATTTGGCTAATGGATCTTCTAACTCCTATTGCCTAGATATTGGATCTACCAACACATATTTACAATTTTTTGTAGGAGTTCAAGAAGACCAAAAATTCAACCAATAATGAGCAGAGTATGAAGGTGCACTCTAGGACAAGGCTTAAAGTGATAGTTGTGGGGATTGTCACATTGCATCTTCCAAAAGGAGATTCTTTAATTTTAAATAACTATTATTATGTTCCAAGGATGATCCTTAATTTGATTTCCATTTATAGATTATCACTAGATAGATATTCATTAGTTTTTTATACACAAGTTGTTATTAAAATAATTGACTTCTAGTTGGTTATGGGAATTTAGTTAATATTTAATATTTTATTTTTCCTTATGTGAATCATTCTATGAATGTGTATGCCTCTAATAACAATGTTGTAACTAATAAAAGGAAAGAAGTGTTAAGTAATAACACATATTTATAACACATCAATATTAATAGAATCAACTAATTAGTCAAGAGTGTATTATTAAACTCGCTAAATGTTAATCCCATGCCAACATATGCCCTATGTCTTTAAGACAAGATGGCCAATAATTCTTTCCCCGAAAGGAAGGATAGCCCAATTACTTGAATTGATCCATAGTGATGTGTGTGGGCCTATGAATGTGACTGTAAGAGGTGGTTATGAGTATTTTATCGCTTTTATTGATGATTACTCAAGATATGATTATGTTTATTCATTACACTACAATAATAAAGTTTTTGAAAATGTTCAAGGAATCCAAAAACAAAGTGAAAAAGTAATTGGACAAACTAATAAAAATACTTCACTTTGACAAAAGTGGATAGTACCTCTCAAATAAATTTTAGACCTATCTCAAGAGCAAGGGGATTCTCTTTGATTGAACTACTCCAAAGACATCTCAACAAAATGGATTGTCTAAAAGAAAAAAAAATGCACATTGTTGGATATTGTGCATTCTATAATGAGCCATAATGAGTTATATATGTATTTTGGGGGATTTGCAATTGAAATTGTACTCTATATTCTCAATCATGTTCCTATCAAAGTAATTTCAAAAAAAATGTCTTTTGAGTTGTGGGCTAGGTGCAATCCTAATCTACATCATATTAGAGTTTGGGGTGTATTGTGCACATTTGCAAGAGACAACTAGATCAGATAGAGAGCAAATTATGAGGAATGCTTATTTTCAAGCTACCCTAAATAGAAAATGGGATATTAATTCTATTCTAAAATCAACAAAAAGGCTTTTGTGAGTAGGACATTCTTTTTGGAATATGACTTTGTCCTTAATCTCAAAAATAAAAAATAGAGTTAATATCCATGAGGTGATAGCTGTTGGTACATCAAATTTTCGTAAAGAGAGTCCTGTAGTGGAATCTCATATTGACTCGACCTTAAGACACAGTCAAAGGTCTATTAAAATTCCAATCAATGCTTATGTAGTAGTAGCAGATGCACTAGATATTGATCCAGTCATATATGCTCAAGCTATGCAAGACCATGATGCATGTTAGTGGGAGCATGTTGTGAAGTCTAAGATAAACTGCATATATATACTCATGGCATCTATACTCTAGTGAAGGCACTAGAAGGCATCAAGCCCATTGAATGTAAGCGGGTCTACGAGAGGAAGAAGAATGTTGATGGAGTTGTGGAGACATAAAAACCTAATTTATAGCAAAAGATTACACTCAAATTCAAGGAGTTGATTATGAGAAAATATTCTCGCCTATTTCTACACTTAAGTTATTAAGGATTTTATTAGCAATAACAGCAAAAATGGATTATGAGATATGAAAAATAGATATAAAGGTAATATTTTTTAATGGAACATTTGATGAAGATATCTACATGCAACAACCAAAGGGCTTCATTATACCAATTCAGGAGCATATGGTGTGTGAACTCTCAACATCCATATATGGCTTGAGATAAGCATCTAGATGTTGGAACAAACATTTTGATAAAGCTATCAAGTATTTTGGCTTTGAGCAAAATTCATATAGGACTTGTGTTTATAAAAGAGTCTTTGAAAGGGTTATAATATTCTTGGTGTTATATGTGAATGACATCCTTACCCATTGGGAATGATGTAGATATCTTATCTACAATTAAAACTTGGCTTTTCAATACCTTTTATATGAAGAATTTAGGAGAGGCCTTGTACATTTTGGGAATCAAGTTATTGAGAAACAAAAAGAGGCAAATGATTGGATTATACTAGTCAACTTACATTAAGAATATTCTAACAAGGTTCAACATGTTAGAGGTGAAGGGAGTTATAGTTCCCTTCAGACACAAGATGCACATGGATCTCTACCTTAGCCTACCCAAATGATTATATAGTTTATGATTAGATGGATCTAATTCAAATCTAGTGATTAATACTTGTCAAAAGCTAATGTAATTAATAACAAGATTTTATTATAAGAGAGTTATTCGGCCATCTTAATCTAACATATTTAGTTTGAAATAAACAGATAATCTTATTTGAAATTAGATTTCAAATTTGAATTAAATAAAAAATTAGTGGTTGACCCTAATTTGGATTAGGGTTGGACCAAGCTGCCACCAACTCAGAATAGGAGTTGGACTTGTGGAAGAATCCCATGGCTCTAAAAGGTTTTGAATTATCAAATAGCAGTGTAAGAAAAGGTGGCTCCTATTCGTATTGTTGCACCTCAAATGAAGAAAAAATGCACCATTTGAGAAATGGATGTCAGCTCTTTCTCTTTTTATTCTCTCTTTTCTTCTCTTTTCTTTCTCCACCTAAAGTTAGGTATAAAATTCGTGAGAGATTCCCACATATGGTTACTCATCTTGAAATCGACTTAGTTCAATAATATGAAAAGGAAGTCAAACATTTGGACAACATGACGATTTTTTGTCTTCATTAAATTTGAGGTATGCTTATTTTATTTTGCATGAGATACACTATTATTTGTAGTGTATAATGTACACTTAATTTAATATCCATGATTTGTATGTGATCCTAGTTCATTACATGATTTTAGAAAAATTAAAACTTATATTTCTCTATAATTTTTTTCGTTGTAATTCAAATATTACATTGGACATCAAACTATTGCAAAGGCTGAAACTGATAAAATATAGACATATATGTTAATTATTTATACCATACTCTATTTGTTCAATTATTATTCTAAATAGGACTAATACATTAATTTAACAAAAAATTTCAATCCAAATAAAATTTTGATAAACCAAGTTCATCCTTATAACTATTTTGTATTTTAGACAATAAAAGATTCTAATTTTTATGTTAAAAAGATTGAATTGCTAAAAAAAGTTAAACAAAAATTTTGAGCTTTAACATTCAAAGATATGGCATTTGCAGAATTAGAGATCTTAATTTAAAAATAAAAAATAAAAAAAATGTGCAAACACCTTTAGACGTACTTTATTTATGAAAAACTTGTTTTATTTATTTATATATCATCCTATGAGATTCAAATTTACATTTGGTTAAATTAACTTAATACAAAAGACCATTACAAAAAAAAATTTCTCCAATCAAATCTTTATTAACATATAAGAAGAGATACTTGGGGAAAAGAAATCTAGCATTTGAGTCTTCACAATGACAAGATCGATCGCTTACTTTAAAGTCTTTAATTGTTTTATGAAAAAATAAAGGTGAAAGAGGAGAACTATACAATCATATGCAAATAAAATGACCAAGTTAAGGAGTTTTCTATAAATACACAGTTATTACTGAACCCTCGTTTAGTTAAGGATTAGTTAATAAATATTTTTTATTAGTTTATCAATATCTTAAATTCTGACCAAGTTCACCAGAGAAACTTTCATTTCCATTTCAACTCATGCGAGGCAGGTAAGCCGGGCAAGAAAATTCCTGTTTTCAACTGGATTTGTCACCTTCCCACCATCTCCAAGGTCCGATAAAGTCGTCCATCGGTAAAACCAATCCGTCACCCACCTTCTCCTGTAGGCAACACGTTCTAAGTTTCACATCTCTAGGCAATTTGTTTGAGGTAGAAGTGCGTCCGGATCCAAAGTTTGCTACGTGTCAATTTCGGCAAATATGTGGAAGATGGATCTGTTCTACCAGTAGAGTATATAACCATAGCAGCATCAGCCATGATTAGCCTAATCAAAATGAAGATGAAGCATAATCCCATTCGCATCGCCTACTGCTTCCATCCCAAAAAACAAAGACATGGAGTGGAAGCTAATTCAGACCAACATTGCTTCAATTTCATTATCTTTCTGTTGCTCTCAACCATCTTCTTGGTGCCCATTCTATACACATCAAACCCTAATTTCTCCTTCATGTCCAAAGAAATCCAAACTAGTGGCAGTTAGTATATGTGTACTACTATTTCTGTGATTTCCTTGGGACGTTTTTGTTCATGTTTGATAATGATTCTTTTGTATACGAGGAGATGATGAGGCCTGTGACTTGTCTGTTGGGAAATGGTTAAGGGACCTTAGAGGGTCTTTGTATACTAACTTGACTTGTCCCACACTGCCTGTGTTGAAGAACTGCTTGAGGCATGGGAAGGACCCTGGCTTCATCTATTGGAGATGGAATCCAGACGGGTGCGAGCTCCTGAGGTTTGAGCCAATGGTTTTCCTGAGATTAATTCGAGGTAAGAAGCTCGCTTTTATTGGAGACTCGCTTGCCCGAAACCAGATGGAATCACTTTTCTGCCTCCTCTCTCAGGTAATTAACTTATTTTTCCTTATCTTTTTATTATTATTCTTTGATGTGTTTTTCTTTATTGTTCAATATCTTAGTCATGCTGCATTAGAGTTGGCAATGTTTTCTTTCCGTAGAGCAAAAGCCACAACTAGATTACTAAAATCGCAACCCTGAAGCCGCTCGGGATGGAATTTAAAACCTCTTCTTTGGAGCGTAAAGTCTCTTCGGTGTGCTAATTTTGTAATTTAACAACCACTGTAGGTTAAAAATGCTTTCTTTGTGTGGGAAAAATATGGTTGACTTGACAAGTATTCTATGATTTAATTAGTTTAATTTAGACCATTGAATACCCATGTCAGCTCTACCTTTGAATCCATATAAATGGTTGTCAAGCTGCATTACTTTCACTGAAGATGGATTACAAAGGCCTCCCTGCACAAAAATTAACAACAAAATATATTCAATTTACTTGCAGGTGGAGGCTCCAGTGATCAAGTACAACATGGACACAAATGACAGGTTCCGAACTTGGTACTTCCCCTCACATGACTTCATCCTCATGTTCATGTGGACAGAGTTCCTTGTTCTAGGACAAGAGAGACTCGTAAATGGAACAAAATCCAACATGTTTGACATCCACCTAGACAAGATCAACACAAACTGGACCAACAAGCTTCCAGGAAATCACTACGCTATTCTCTCATCTGGGAACTGGTTCTTCAGAACAAACTATTTGTATAAAGATAACAACCTTATTGGCTGCATATTTTGCAGAGATGAAGCCCTAACAGACCTTGGCCCTGTTTATGCAATCAAGAATGCCATCAGAACAGCCCTGGAGCACATAAGAAAATGCAAGTATTGTGAAGGACTTGTGACTTTGTTGAGAACTTACTCCCCGTTGCATTTCGAGCATGGTTCATGGTTCAGTGGGGGGTACTGCAACAGGACCAAACCACTGAATGAGAGTGAAGTGAACTTGTATTCAAATGCTGAGAAGATTAGGAAGATTCAAATGGAAGACGTCGAGAGAATGGAGACCATAGAAGAGAAGGAAGGAAGAAGAAGAAGAATAAGGTTTGTGTTAATGGATGTGACTAGAGCTATGGTGTGGAGAGCTGATGGCACCTAGGTTCACACTGGTTGAGTCAAAGACGTCAATTACTGTTTACACTGGAGATTGCCGGGGCCTGTTGATGTGTTGAATGAGTTGTTGTTGGGGATTCTAGGAGGAATTCATGATCTAATTGTTGAAATTTATGTTCCCTTTTCATTTTTTGGGATTTTCTATCGTGATCATCCTCGTTATATGCAATACTAAAATGGGGCATTTGAGAGAGGTTGGTAAGTTAGAGCTTAGCACTTAACCTGCAGCATCAAGTTATGAGAGCTAGGTTGATTTTCATTGAAGTTATTCCATCTTTGTGGTAAGAGTGACACTCAAACATCCTCATAATAAATTTAATTTTTGCCGCCGCATAACCCCTTTAATGTTCAATATTCAAGTTAACTTCATAAAAGAACATCAAAGCTTATCCAATACATTGCCGAATCAAACTTGTGTCAATTTTTCTTAGTAGATACACTTACTTGGAATAAAATTGACCCCTTATTAGGGGTTGATGACACTCCTCCTCCTCCTCACGCTTTGCCAAGATCCTGGACCTAATGCACGAGTAGCCAGTGAAAAACACAAAAGCAATCGCTACCACAATCGCCCATATGAGATGGAATAGCTTGTCTTGATCAGTGAACACTTCGCTAGGAGATTGCAACTTCCGGCAATCAGAGTTATTCATGTATATCTCCGGCTTCTGCAATAGCGCCGGAGAAAATGCTGGCATTGGCATTGTCGACGGCAATGGCGACAACGAACTCATCGGGGTGCATGAGACATCTATCGTCTTCAATTTCCGAAAATTCGTCATGTTCTCTGGCAATTTACCCGTGAGATTTGTGTTCCTAGCTGAGATCTCTTCTAAACTAGAAATATTGGTAATGTTCTCCGGCAGAGACCACTCCTCGAAAGGGTTGTCACTAATGTTAATTGCCTTCAGGTGGTTGAGATTGACGAAGAAGTCTTCTGGCATAGAGTTGAAGACATTGTTGTAGAAGTCCAGTGTCTCGATCTTCGACTTAGCGCCAAACACCGGCAGCTGTCCTTGAAGGCCGTTGTTGGAGAGATTGACCCGCAAGAGATTCGGCGCATATATTTGCTTAGGAAGTTTGCCAATCAGAAACTGCTCCGGAAGATCAATGGCGATGATTCTTGCTTTAGAGCATGTGATCCCCTCCCAAATGCATGGGTCTCCCTCTCCCCATCTGGAGGGTAGATTGTCGACTGATTTGCGGATTTCGTCGATGTACTTTTCTTCTACATCAAAGGCAACCGGGCCAGTAATGACTGCAGCGACGAATATCAGAACTAGGATAATCTTCCCCATCTTTTTGTTTCTCTTCTTTGGAGTTAAGAAAGCATGGAAGGAGAGGTTCTAATGATGTGGGACTCGATCAAATTTGTCTAAGTTTAGAAAATATTTGTTTTGTTTTCTTTTTCCAGAATTTAGATGCATGATTTTCTGTAAATAGCATGTTGTCCGAGTCTTGAAAATAGATGTAAGCGAAAAAAAAGGAAAAACTAATTAACAGATAAAAGGGTTGATAGACACCAATTTTTTTATGATTAACAGATAAAAGGGTTGATAGACACCAATTTTTTTATGTTAAATTAAGTATGAAAAAATCAACTAAAGCTTTATTCTTAGAAATCATAGTCTATACTCCCTGAGAAAATATCTGATTGATTTCACTTTTCTATTATCTTGATCAGTTTAAGCTTGCGATTCACATAAATAATATTACTTTTCCTAAAAATTTAAGGTAATAAACAAACTTAATTGTTTTTCAGATCCAATTGCAAAGAATTCAATTTAAGCTCATGTTTGTACAAATTTTATTTAATATGGTCTATTTATAGATCAATACCTTTAATTAAGTTTTAGTGTCATGTGCGGGGAGTGTAGTTATAGAACCAACTCAACTAACAAAAATCAAACTCCTAGTTTTTTCTCAACGAACAATCCTACTCTTTTTCTTTTGGTTTTTATGAAGAGTGATTTTCTTACCTCTCCACATTATAGATAGTATAGATAGTATAGATATAAATTATGCATGTGCAATTACTTGTCCTGCATTAACTACAATAAATTGATAAAAACCAACCATGTCTTTTCTTAATGGGCCTACTTCATTTTTCTCTCGATTTTCTTGATTTTTTTAAAATTGACATATTTCGCTATTCTCTTCACTTTATAATATATTATAGATATGACTGATGCGTTTGTGTCAATAAAGAGTTTCTTATTTATCGCATCATTATTTTCTTGCAAGATGTGTTGATTTTATTTTACATAATATTTTTGATAATTTGCCAACAAGTTCCTAGATCAGTTATTTTGGAAAAAGTAAAATGAGTTCATAATGGATGTGTATATCTAGTATGATTTACAATTGCAATACCATAAGAAGTCAATTCAAAAGCTTCAAAGATAGTTGCTACGTAAAAGACATTATTTATGTTATAATTTTTTTTGTTTGATAAGTTGATGAGCCGAAAATTTTTGTAAGTTTTTTATTTTATGATGTACATATATACCGATATTATTATTATTTTATATTTATTTTATATATAGATATATCAAAATTGAATTCTGCAGTTTACTTATATTTATCTTAGACTTGAATTCTTAGATAAACAAATAAAATGTTGTAAGATAATGGATTGTAAATTTGTTCATAAGCCACTTTATTGGTACAAACATCTTTAGTTAATGATGGGAGCAAGATATGCATTACATGTGATTTTATTTTTGCATTTTTGTGATAAGTGTATTTGCATTAAAACAAACTATGATTTTCTTTCTTACCTTGCATGGTATGTTTATTGTGTCAAAAAACGGAAACTTGTCTCATCTAATTTAATTTAGTTTCTAAACTGCTACTACATTTTGTAGCTCGGATTTCCCTGATGCAAAGTTCAATGCTTCTGGCGAATACATCTTCTGAGTCATATTCACCTATATAGAGTATTATATATATACATATATATATATATATATACACGCACAATCGCTTATTTGTAAAATTGCCCATCTTATATTTCTAACTGCTTGTTGTATATATGCAATGGGAATTTGTAAGAGTTTGAAAATGTTGAACCACCCCTTTAAGCATATATTCTGTAAAGTTATTTTTCCTATTCCAAAAATGTTGATCTGAACGGTAACTCTAGGGTGCATTCTCACAAGCTTCGTATGAACGTTTTTGCAATTATTCAATTCTGTACAAGTTTAAATGCAGAAAAGCCTCACAACTTGATAAACTACCAAATAATGCATCATCACCATCAGAACGAAATCTCATCGGGAAATCAACATTTTCTTCATCACCTGCAGCGACAAATCACTCCACAAATCAATGGCTCCAGGCAAGCACCAGCGAACGCAGTCACTGTACCCCCTTCATCCGCTGGTTGTTCCAGTGCTCGCCTGGATGCCCATCAGCCCTAACTAGCATGCCTTTATTCTACTGTGACATTTTTTATTTTTTTTTGTAAGAAATACCTTATATTCTTCCAATTTTCAAAAAATATACTCTACTTCTAAAGTTTACACGTAATTCTAATTTTTTTAAGGAATTTTTGGTTGTAGAACCCTAGCTAAGAATCAAATTGTGCCTATATTTGTTGAAAAATTGTAATTGCTCCCATTCCCCTGAAACTTCAATTTTCTCGGTCGATGTTAGCTATCATTAATGTTCGCTTTGTTTTAAACGAAAGCAATATGACACAATAAAAGGTTAGTTAGCTCAAAATTAATAATTTCAAAAAAGGATTGATGGAAACAATCTAGATGGACAAAACAGAAGCTAACTATATGGGCACTTGTACCCAAAGATTGAATTTTCGGGAGCACAGGAGCAATTACGATTTTGCGAGTGGTGCTTATGCAACTTTGATATTTTCTAGGAGCCTACAGACAAAATTTTCTTTTTCAAACAATATTTGCAACTTTACGAACACACCCTCTAATTTTTGTATTATGACAACGCGTCCCATTTTAATAAAGGTTTGCATTTTTACTGATAAACTCCTCTAAATTTTGCATTTATATCCATGTTCAAGTTTCTTTAAGCCATAAGTTTCGAAAAGTTTGCAAATACCGCCTTACTTTCGTAATTTTAACATAATTACAACTTGTGCATAAATGCAAAAATTGGAATGTATTTGTAAAGATATAGAAATTTAACTTAAAAAATTGAAATTATTTATAAATATAAAAGTAGGGTGGTATTTGTAAAATTATAAAAATTATGTTTCAAGATAATTGAAGATGTGCAAACTTAAAATCACCAGTAATTGTTCATAAAAGTGCAAAATATTTATTGAAAAATATGTGACTTATGTGTTAATTCTATGTTAATTCCGAATTTTGGAAGTATACTTGTGACGCGACTCCCCCAACCCAGTACGATATTGTTTTTGGGCATTTCGTTGTTGAGTCTACGGGAGTCATTATATTTAACCCAGTCTCAACTAAAAACAACTGTTATCAGTTACAGGCTCACTGCCTGCTTACTAGTCTACTAGTCCTACCGAGCCTTACAATCTCATATTTAGCCTAATCTCAACTCCGACACTTTATCAATGTGGGACTAAAGACAACTATTGTCAGTTACAGACCCACTGCGTGTCTACTGGCCCACTAGTCCCACCGAGCCTTATAATCTCCTCCCCTCAATGGCTCAGCGTTCTCGCTGAGCTAGTTCACATCAATTAAGAGGTGCGGAGTATCTCTAATACCACTATGTGACGCCCCCGATCCAACACGATATTGTTCCTGAGCGTCTGCGACCCGTGGTCCATTCGACCCTAGGATTTTGTTTTTCCCAGTTCCTCGGGAAAATGTATCGTTGTTGGGTTTACGGCAGTCATCATATTTAGCCAAGTCTCAACTCCAACACTTTGTCGATGTGAAACTAAAGACAACTGCTGTCAGTTACAGACTCACTACCTGCCTACTGGCCCACTAGCCTCACAGGGCCTTACAATCTCCCCCTCTCCCCCCTCTCCCTCCTCTCGAGGCTCATCGTTCTCGCTGAGGTAGTCCACATCGATCAAGAGGTGCGGAGTGGTTCTGATACCGCTATGTGACGCGACGCCCCCCGACCCAACACGATATTATTCCTGGGCGTCTGTAACCCGCAGTCCACCCGATCTCAAGATTTTGTTTTTTCCCAGTTTTCCGAGAAAAGGCCTCGTTGTTGGGTTTACGGCAGTCATCATATTTAGCACAGTCTCAACTTCAACACTTTATCGATGTGAAATTAAAAATAACTACTGCCAATTATAGGCTCACTGGCCCTACCGGACCCTACAATACTTGTAAAAATGTAGAGATTTTCAAGAGAGGGAATTATCTATAAATATTAGAAATAGAAGTGTATGTAAAAAAAGAGAATTTTTGTTAATAGAAATTTTTGAACTTTTGCATAAATTGGAAAAGCGAGAGGTGTAAGGGGACAATTCGATACTTGAATTAGGGCTTTCTAAAAAATATATAAGTTCTACTTGAAAAATTGTAATTGATGTATAATTCGGAAAGTAGGGGTGTATTTGTGAAATTGAAAATTCTATTTTTAAAAAAACAGAGTGCATGTGTGAATAAAAATATAGAGGGATGTATTCATAAAAGTGCAAAACCATTATTGAAAAATAATTATGTGTAGATGGGAGTTTTTCAGGAAAAATGTAAATAATTTTTCAGATTTTGAGAGATATAATTTATGGATGGTTTCAAGGACGTACAGCAATTTTTTTTTTTTGGTTTTCTTTTTTTTCCCATTTGTCTCCGGTACCAATCTAACCACGACAAACTTCCGTAATTACAAAAATGGCGTGGGATCAATTGGAGGAAAATGTTCCGATTGTCGAGTTCAGAGCGGAAAATAGATGTAATCGTCAGTTATTGTTTGAAATTGCTGGGTAACCTCGGATCATCAGCCTCTAAATCAAGGAGTTCATTTTTGTTATTTTGGCCGCACCAGGCCGCGCCTGATTCCTTTTTTGTTTGTCTTTTGCGACATTTACGAATAACCCTCCGAAAGTTCCCATATTCCGAGCTCCAACGAGTTCGGAGCAGATGCTCGTGCCCTGCTCATTTGCATTTCGTGTATTTGCCTCTGAATTCCGATGCCAATCAATGCATCTTTACAATTATTTATGTTTTGTCATCAGTTTTAGTCTTTGCAATTTTTTTGTTTTCTATTGTCGCAAACTGGATTTAGAGCACGGACTTATGCTCATTTTAAATTAATCTCCTTAAATTTATAAGCTATTATTTGGTTTGGGATTAAAATTAAAATTAATAAATTATTTTTATACATTAATATTTTTTTTATTAAATTTAATTTCATAATAATTTAAATTTTAAAAAAATATTTAATTTAATAATAGTGTAAAATAAATAATTTTAATTTTATAATAAGAAAAATTTTAAACTAACTAATTCTCATCTGATTTTGAATTAAATGGTTCTTAATCGTGCTCTTAAATCCACTAGTCCCTAATACATTTATATTAGTCTTAATAACCAGAGTAAAATACAATTTGGTCGTCCATATTTTCGTGAAAATTAAAATACCCATTTCATTTTATTAAATTTTAATTGGCTTGAACAGTATTTTACACTTTTGTCTTAATTGCTCCTTATTATTTTTAACATTTCTCTTCTCCTCGCCTGCCCTTCCTCTCCGTCCTCTTTGCTTTCATATTCTTTTTTCTTTCCAATCCTTCAGCCCAAAGAATGCAGCCATATACAAACATTTACTTTGGATCTTCTGGAATTTCCGACATTTTTTTTACTAATAAATTTAATCTTGACATGCAAAGCGAAGCCTAATGGCAAGCATGATGCTGCTGTGGCACAAATATCTAGTTGTGTGATATGAATGCTTCCAATGATCGATTCATGGGATGAGATTGCTTTTTTAACTTTTTGATTCAATTGGTGTTTTAGAGGTTTGATTTGGGATAAGAACAGGCAGGTTGTTCTATTTAGTACTCAATTCAAAATTTGAATATTTAGATATGAGAAATCAAGAATTATTATATATATATATATATATATATATGTTAAGATGGACAATCTATTTTAGGTCATATCGACACTGGTCCTAAAACAGGAAAGTTCCTAGATTTGGATAAGTAGGGATTACTTTCCTTGAGGTTATTTGTATATTGTTGTCTTTTGCTTAGAAAGTAAAACATGCTTTCATTGGCATGTTTTCTTCATAGTTTCTATTTAGAAACTAAATACTTTCATTGGCATGCATTCTTCATAGTTTTCTGCCTTTGTTTATGTTATGCTACTTTGGATCAAGTCATAAGCTGCTTTTGACGCTACTGCTAATGAGTTGGCAACTCACTAGGGACCAACTGCACCTGTCAAAGAATATGCACTGAATGATGATTTATTTTCCACTCATAATGGATAAACGGATTAAATTATGACATCAATGTTGCTCAAAACCATTTCAGCTCTAATAATTTTCAGGAAACAAAGTTTGTTAAAGACAAAAATGGGTCAAGCTCTATTTTAGTGCATGTTGACACAAATGCTGATGAATTCATCCGGGATTTTATGAATGCATTTACAGAGAGCGAAAGCTCACATGGTTCTTTAGGACAACAGGTATTGGCTTTTCTGGGTTTTCAATAATCATCTCAATGTTTTGTAAATTGCAAATTTGACTACTATTGCCTTCTAGTTTCTCTATAAACAGGAAATATAGATGCAGAAAATAAAACCTTTACAACAACTGACACGACTTCGGCGGGTACATGTTCCCTCATCCTTAAATTCCTCTACAATCACAAAATGTAGGAAAGAACTTAGATGGATCCCTTTTGCTTGGGATAAATGAAATGTACCGAAAGATTGCTTTCTGTTGGAATGCATGCATACTTCAATCATTTGGTTTTGTAGTGCACAGAGAATCTTTTGCGTTTTATGGTGTTGGTACATTAGTTATTTTCTTAATGTTTCTAGGTATCCTTCATTGTTAATTGAACTTTGAATTTCTCAAAAATCTATACTAAATGGAAGGTTCTGTTTCCTACAACGAACACAAACCAAGAAAGCCTCCTTTTGATTTGCCATCTTTGCTTCTCTATTGAAGGATTGTCTACATTAAAACACCCATAAATGCTTCAATCAAGCATTGTATGTGCATTTGTTAGAGTCATAATTTATATGCATTAGCTTTTGATGTTTCACTATTTTCTTAGTTTTACCAAATTCTTCCTTTTGTTTAATAAAGGTATTTCATTACAAATAATTACTCTAGAAATATGATAGTGTGCTACTAAATACCTACACCATGCTAAACCATTATTGTTGGTTTTGTCCATTAGTTGGTGTCAACTATCGCAAAGCTGGTTATTGCAAAACTTCTTTACCTACAATGGCGAACCCAAAAGAGCCTATCTATCGTTATATCTATTCAAAAGGGACAACTCGTGATGATGGTGAAACTGTAAGTTTTTATTCTCTTTACATATATTGTCTTTCTTTTTATAATTTGTTTGAATTTTCTTCAACATAGCCAATATATTTACTTTTTCAGTCTTATCTTCCTATGAATACTAGCTGAATTTGATCCAAAATAGGTAGCCAATTCTTGTGATCTCTATTGTATTTTTTCTAATTCTTGAAAATTTGAGATAATGCACTTGTTTTCTTTAATTTGTATGATGGATATCATGCTTGTAAGATTGGTTACAAATTTAGGTAACATAAGGTACAACATGTTGTTTCAGTAGTGTTCAGTTCAAGGATATATTATTAGAATATGAACTTTTGGGTGCAATTGTTCTTTGGCTATATAAAAGTGGAAAATGTTGATTATGTACTAACTAATCCTTCAATGACTCACGAATCTTGAATAGATTCATATGTCTGATGATGCATTTGTCAAGACTCCCATTGATGCTTAAGATTTATAACAAATTAACATATGATATTATAGTAATAATAAAATTGGATATCTCAATAGGGGAAGGAGGGTATTTTTATGAAATAGTCAAACTGATGATGCATTTGACAAGTAAGGACTCTATAGCTTTAGAGGGTTTTTAAACTTTTGAAGGAAGTAAATAAGAAAATATAAACTAAAGGATATTGTCTTTTATAGTTTTGATGATGATCAAACTATATATTTAATGGTTTTTTGAGTTACGTAACTTATAACATAGTCAAGAGTATAATAAAATTCAAGACTATTTAAAAGCTTTAAAGAGAAAATAAATATGAAGATGATCATGAAAATTAAGAGTGATGGTGATTCAACAAATATGATTTGAAAACAAATAGATGGCTTAAAAATCGCTTAAAAAATCAGATCGAATTTCTAAGTTTAAATTTTTATTTTTATCTAAACTCGAGTCAGAAATTTGATTTGTTGATTATATGTTTTAGAGCTTTTGATTAATATTTTAACTTAATTTAGAATGTCTTCACTAGCTTGGTTTTATTGAAAATAAGGTTTGAGTTGACATTAAAATGGAATAAAACTATAGGTAACTAAGAGTTGATTTTCTATAAGCTATGAATACCTGAACCTCATGATTCGAATATCCTAACATTTTAAAAGATTACTGAATTTTACTAGTAGCTTCGGACATTTGAATCTTATAGTTCGGACAATTAAAGTTTTTACATTGTGATTTTAAACTTTGAATTTTCTAAAACTTTTGTTGATCGTTTTTCACTTTGGTTGTCTAAATTGGAGGGTTTGAATGCTTGAACTATTGGACCAGACACCCAAACATATGATATCAATTAAAAATGACTAATTAAATTTGACTATTAGAGCAGTTTGGATGACTAAACTTATATTTCAAGCGTTTAAACACTATAGGAAATAACCAATAATGGGTAGTTTTCTCCCAAATGGCCATTTAAAATATTGAAGTTTGTTTTAATCTAAACTGTTATATCTTTGATTATTTTTAAGAGACGAAATAACTTTTCCCAAGCTCTCTTAGCTTATCTAGAGTTTTATGTTTTGTTTTAACTTTCAAATTTTCTTGTCCTTATATTCAAAATTGAGAGACTTTTGTAAAGAACCATATTTATAAATTTTTAATTTCATTTTGATTTGTAAATACTCCTATATTATTAGGAACATGTGAGAAACAAAACTTCAGTATTGGAGTTAGCTATTGTTCAATTGGAGTAAGAATTGTACTGACTTAATTTCACCTGAAGGAAGCCATACTCGCGGGTTGCAAGTTGGTGTAAAAATATAGTTTTTCCTCAAGAAACGACATCACTAATAGAGTGATTGATTTTTTCAAAAACGAGATAAGAGGCATGAAATAGGCATAGTTGGTTGTTAAATTATATAAATCTTGATACACTATTCTCCCTACTTATTTTATATTTAGCACATGTGATTTTATTACTTATGGACTTGCATGATTTGGATTATGAATTGAATTGATTTTGAAATTAAAATTTGTATAACTTATTTGTAAAACCTAATTAATCTCTCTTCCCTTCTTAGATTGTCTATTTGAGCTTTCAATTAGTAGTCTTGTATTCATAATTTAGGACTAATATTTCCAAATGTTTGATCTTTTTTTATGACAATTTTTAGCATTTTTCATTATTTTCAAGAGAGTTAATCTGTTTTTCATTTCCATATTTTAATGAACATAATTGCTATGTTTAGAAATTTTGCTTCAAAGATTTTATTAAAATTATTGATTTTGGTATTTGGCATGTAGTTAAAGATAAGTACTCTTCGTCTACTAAAATAATTGATAATGTGATATTCCTAACTTATCTCAAGAGTAGATCAAAAAGGAGAAAAAATAGGAGTCTATAAATGCCAAAAACTATAAATATATTACATTATACTCTTGATAAAAATGATTTTAAAAAGATTTCATCATTTAAAATTATTCATGACACTTAAAATTGCATATTCATGAAGGGGTTGATAAATAAATTTGAATTTTTTTAAAATGTATTTTTTTTTCAATCTATATCAATATGCTTTCATGATATGTGACAATTTTAAATGATTTATATTTGTTAGGCAAATAGTATACTAACAAAGAAATTATGAGAAAGATTTTTAGATTTTTGCAAAGTTTATAGGAGTCGAAAGTGATGATTATACAAGAAACAAAAGATCTTAAGACACTCTCACTTAAAGAATTCATAGATTTATTTTTAACCTATGAGTTCAATCTCAAGAAATAGAAAAAAATTACGATAGAAATGAAAGGAGGTGAAAAAGAATGACTCAAGGAAGAAGAAAATAAGAGTCAAAGAGTCATTCTTTTAAACTCAAAAGAAGAAAAAGAAAAACAAGAAAAAAAGTTTATATGGAATAGTACAAATGATTGCTTCAAGAATTATGACCGTAGTTTTTGTCTCAAAAGTAATAAAGATGAGATATGTGATTTACTTTTTGATGAATTGTAAAAAGCTTTTAAAAATTTATATTCAAGACATGAAAAATTACTTTTCAAATATGACACATTGAAAGAGAAAATAATTTCATTTGAGAATGATGTTAATTCTTTAATGTCTTCCAAAAGCTCTTATAATTACAAAAAGGACATTGAGCTACTTCAAAAGGAAAATATTGTTTTGAAATTTTGAAAAACTCTTGTGATTATAAAAATTATTTTTACATGTTTCAAAAGGAGAATTATGATTTGAAAAAAAATCTTAAAAAATTTCTTTCATATAAATGATTCTTTGAATAATGTTTTGAAAAATTAAAGGAATATTTTGAATAAATTTGAATTTAATTTTATTTTATTTTCAAAATTTAAGGGAATAAAATTTACTTTTTTAAGGACTTCGAATGTAAAATTTTCGAAAGTAAAATATTATTATTGTTGTCTTAATAGATATATCTATATTTATTGTCCAATCGAGAAAAGTATTTTCTCAAATAAATTTAGATACTAAATAGCATGATTCCTAAATATGTAGAATTCAAATAAATTTGGATTATAAAATCCTCCATTACTTAAGTTATTTTTGTTAAATTAGGGATAACATTTATTTTTCAAAAATTCTATATTTTAATCACCATCCATCTTAGTTAGTTCAAGTAGGGGTTTTGCATTCATTTGAATATTTTTGGTAATCAATTTTTATTACAATCTTTCATAACTTTTATTATAATATTATGTTATACTATTAATTTTTTATGTATAGATAAATATGTCTATTTTATAGATTGTGAAGAGAAAGTCCAGTTGGATGATATCTCAATAAACTTCAAAGAATATTTAATTATATGAGATAATTTAATTTCTTTCAATTCTTATAATTTTTCTTTAATGTAATGATCTCCGTGTAATATATCTTAGTAAATATATATCGATGTTCTGATGATATTATGATGTTTTATGGGTACTTTGTACTTGAATTGGATGTAAATGCAGCCACTATCTCTTTATGTTTTAAATTTGAAATTCATACACTCATCTTCTATGTAGTATTATTTTATGAATGTTGTGATCTTTTTTCATGTCCATATATTCACTTTACATTACTTGTACCCTTTTTGTATGCCAAAAAGGGGAGAATATTTAAGTATATAGTTGGGTTAGTTTAAATAGGAAGAAAAATGCTAAAGGAGGAGGAAGCTTCATGCTAAAATGATTATTTACATGTTTTGGAATAATTATTTGCTAAAATTAGTTATATTATGTAGAAATTCATATTGAAAGTGTTATTCTTTATATATATGTTCTAATTGAAATATATTTATATTATATAAATCTCATTAATCAACTAAAGTATTCATTTACTCTTGCAAAATATTTGTTATTATAAAAAAGGAAGAGATTATTGTCTTTTGTAATTTTGATAATAGCTAAATCATATATTTGATAATTTCTTAAATTATGTAGCTTATAGTATAACCAAGGGTATAATAAAATTTAAGACTATTTGGAAGTTTCAAAGAGTGGATATGAAGAAGATCATGAAGATTGAGATATGATGGTAATTCAATAAACGTAACTTGAATATATATAGATGACTTGAATATCGTTCAAGAAATTGGATCAACTTTCAAGTTGTAAATGTTTATTTTTACCTAAAGTCGAGTCAAAATTTTGATTTGTAGATTTTATGATTTAAAACATTTGACTGATACTCTAATTTAACATAAAATGTCTTAATTGGCGTATTTTTTATCCAAAATTAGTTTTAAGTTAGTATCAAAATGCGTTGAAGTTATAGTTAACTAAGAGCTAATTTTATGTGAGGTTCGGATGTCCGAATATTTTAAAAGATTGCTAGATTTTATTGATAGTTTTGAACACCTGAACTTTATGACTCGGACGACCAAAGTTCTCAAGTTTTGATTTCAAACTTTAAAGTCTCTAGAATTTCAATTGACCATTCTTCACTTTGGTCATTTGAAGTCGATGGTTCGGATGCTCGAACTATTAAACTGAATGCTCGAATATGTGATTAGTTAATAACCGCTAAATTTGATTATTGGAATGGTTTGGATAATTGAACTTATATTCTAAGCATCCGAACATAGTAGGAAATAGTCAGTAACAGTTTCCATTATAATAGCTATCTAAGGGCTTGGAATTTATTTCAATTATAATTTTTATATCCTTCATTATCTTTGAAAAAAGAATAAATTTTTCTAAATTCTCTAGCATGTTAAAAGTTTTTTATCTAATTTTATCTTTTAAATCTTCTTACTTTTATATTCAAATTTTAAAGACTCTTAGAGAAAGGTATACTTATAAACTTTCATCTTCCGATATTGGGTTAGTTATTACTTGGTTAGAGTAAGAGTCATATGAATTTGACTTTATCCAAGAGAAACAACATTCGCGGATTACAAGTTAGTGTAAATATTTGACTTTGTCTCAAAAAGCAACAATACTAGTGGAGTGATTAAAATTCTCAAAAATAAAATAAGGGTGATGAAGTATGTGTAGTTAGTTATCGAATCACGTGAAATCCCGATGCACTCTTCTCCATCCTTTATATTTAGCATTTGTGATTTTATTGTGTGTAAACTTATACAATTTAGATTGTGAATTGAATTAATTTTAGAATAAAAAATTATATATCTTATTTGTAAAATCTAATTCACCTCCATCCTCTCTTTAAATTGCCTATTTGGGTCTTTAGAGGGATGATTATGAGATGATCACAAGTATATGAGACTATTTTTTTAAAGTCTGAAAATTAATTTTTTACAAGATTTGACCAAGTCTTGATTATATTTAATTGTTGATACACTAATAGGCTCATTCATCGAAAAAAAATATACTTTTTACAAGTTTACTTGCTTGCTTACATTGCGTCAATTATTCCTACTTGTTCTTGCAAAATGTTTCCATGTTGTCTATGCCATGTATAAATTTATGCCTATCTCTAAAGCATGTGGTTTTTTTTTTTATTGTTATTTTTTTTTATTCTTTCTCTAAGTGTTGTTTTCTCAATTATATTTCTGAGAAAAAGTTATAGTTATTTATCATTGATTAAGCGGATTATGACTCCGACCACTGTTTTTGGAACAAGTATTGCATTTTCTTAGTAATTAAAAATAATTTTAATTTTTTGTTTATGTTAGTAGATAATATTTGTATTATATATATTTTTAATTAATTGGTGGACATTGATGTAATAAGTGCATTTTATACTTCGAGAAATTAGTCATTAGGTTTCTTTTTTCTTTAGTATTTGAGATTTTATAGATTTTTTGTGGACTATATTTCTTTTGAATGTTTGAGTTTTTATATTTCCTTGGACTTTTATTGTTGAGTTGTATTTTTATCTTGATTTATTGGTTCATGAGATAAATTGTTTGGTTATCAAGCATAAGGCATGTTGTCGGACTTCATAAATTGATCTATAGCTTGAGAACTTTCTCTCTCTTCTCTTTGATAATCTCTTGAAATCTATTTGCTTACACCAAGTCACTGGACTCTGGGATGCAAACTCAAGGTTGCCTCATTTCATCTACTTTTGAATTTACTTGTATGCTTATCTATTCCTGCTTAATAATTAAATAGATTCTTTCATGTTTGTAAGCCTTCCAACTGGATTCACCTATATAATTCTCTAGTTTATTAGTTGTTTGTGAGTCTTTGATTGCATCACTTGGTTTTTATAGATGATAGATATGTTTTTTATCCTATAATTTTTTCTATGTGAATTCAAAATAGTTTATTATTTCTATACAATATGTTTCAGGCATCCAATCTTTAAAGATTTTGTTAAATAGTTTTTCTAACTTTTGCACATTGAATCCATGTAGAATAAATATCCTGATTAATTGTTATAGTTTTTGCACATATATAATCTCCCTGAAATGATGGTCAACACTACCAAAGTCATTGTGGAGAAGAAGCGGATTTTTGCCAAGATGAAGGACGATGAAGCAAAGGTATTGGTTTTGTTCCTCTTGTCACCAACGACTGTATTTTTCAGCAACTTTTTTTTTCTTGATCAGAGAAGATGATTCGATTTGTCATTGTGGGTGTGGTTCTTGTTAGTTTGCACCCTTTGACCCATTGAAGAAGAAAAAGAAGAAGAAGGTGATCTAGTACCCCATCGACGAGGCTAATAAGCTCACCGAGGAAATGGAGAATCTATCAGGTTTGTTTGTTTTTCGCTGAGCATGAATCATGAAATATATTGGAGTTGTTTTCATGATTTGGATAATTTACTTGTGATTAATGTCTCATAGTTGGTGATGCACCAGAGTCCAACTTCATTGAAATGAAGAAGAAGAAGAAGAAACCAATGAGTTTGTTGTGGAATTTTAAGTAATTGTTCAATCAAAGTATAGGAAAGTTAAAGTTGTTTTTATTTTTTTTGAGGTGAAAATTGAAACTCTTAATAAGAATGTGGATGTTGGAGAGGAACTTGATGGTTAGTTACTTATTCTTGGAAGATCAAATGTTTGTGATGATTTGTTTTAGTGAAATTTAAGTGTGTAGTGGCTTTGTATTTTTTTTGTCTACTAGATGATCATGTTGGAGAGGATTAGGAGGTGAGTAGCAAGGACTGATGGATAGAGGTGGAGCTAGGGGAGATGGAGAACAAGTTAGGGAAGACAGGGATGTGGAGATGATCTTCATGGAGGTGAAGGGTGGGCATTGGAAGAGTAGGCTTATCATGCATGACATTGGTTTCCATCCCAAGAACTGAAATGAGACGAGCATGTGCCAATGCTTTGCAAGTTTGCGTCTCTTCTCTGCTTATATATATCAGTAAATATTTATATAAATATGAGTTGGTGGTGGTATTTTTTGTAAATGAGGTTACATGGAGATAATGTTTGTTTGATAAAAAGTAGTCTAAAGTGGTGAAAGAGGTGGAGGTGGTGGTGGTTTGGACAAGCACATAGACTCCAACAAGTATGTGTGGTACACAACAGAGCAGGTGGAGACACTAGAGAGGTTGCATGTGAAGTTCCCAAGCTAAGGTCTGTGTGCTAGTAGTAGCTGATTTGCGAGTGCCCTATCCTTTCCAACATTGAGCCCAAGAAAATCAAAGTTTGGCTCCAAAACTGAAGGTGAGAATGCTCTTCCAAAGAGACTTCCTTTTGTGTTTTAATTTTCACCTTTTAATTGTTTGATTTGAGTGAAGAATTCATTTTTGTTTGAGTCGATTTTTAGCTAAAATTAAATTCAATCAAAATTTAATCAGAATAAAGACTTATATGCTATTAAAATATGGTTGGGGGTATGTCATCAACCCTTTTATTGAAGGATGTATTACCAATTATTTCTGGGGTTAATTAGCTTCGAATTATGACCAATAATTTTGAACATATTATTGGTTGACATCATTTGAATAAGACATTGTGATTAATTGACTAAGAAAGTTTGAGCTTATTTTAATTCGGTTTGAATTAAAACATTGTCAATATTTTTGGGTTGGTTTACCTTTGAAGTATGGCTGATAGCTTTGAATATGTCGATGATTAACTTTCTTAATTTGGTAGCATCACTAACAACTTATGGAGTTGGGTATAATTTTAAAGTATGGCCGACAGTTTTGAGCCTATTGGTGATTAACTTCTTTGGTTGAGTAGTGTAACTAGTGGCTTATGGAGTTGGATATAGCTTTAAAGTATTGCTGAAAGCTTTTGTAGCACACTCAGCGAGACTTAATTTGATATTATCTAGTTCTATTCGAACTAATTCTGCTTCAGGTTAAGGTGGTAATATTACCCTTTGTACATAATATGGAAGTATTGTCAAAAGTTCAATATACCTAGTGAGATTTAATTTGACCATATTTAGTTCTATTCAAACTAATATAGTTTGAGTCTATTTGATTTCACTTAGCTTGAGTCACATTTGACCTTGTGTCGAATCTTTATTGAGTCTGGATTTGCATCTTGATGGACTTCAGTTCAAGTTCAAATCAATTTAGTTCAACTTGGCTTTGGTTTAGACTCAGCCTACCTTAATTCTAGTTTGACTTTGAGTTTATCCTTTTAGTTTGGACTTGATTTAACCTAATTAAGATTTGATTCGAGCTTAGTTCAATTCAGATTCAAATTGATTTCAAATTGACCTAACTTGAGTTTGATTAGGGTTGGATCTAAACTAATTTGATTTGGATTAACTCAGCCTAGAATTTTAGTCTAGCTCAATTTGGGCTTAGTTCATTTGTTTGATCAATTTAAGTCTATTTGAGTCAACTTGCCTTTTGTGCATTTGTTTTGATTGACTTTAATTTCAATGTGATTGAATTACTTTATATTAATCAATTTGATTTGAAGATTTTTTTTATTGTCTGTGATAGTTTTAGGTAGACCCATAGTCTGAATTTAAATGTGTGAACCCAAGTGTTGGTTAAGACGCAAACTTGAAAGCTAACTTAGAGATGCAAGTTTGAGCGCTAACTAAGTGCAAATTCAAAGATTGGCCAAGTGAGAGCCCGAAGGCTGGCTGAGATGCGAGTATAAAAGCTAGCTAAGTGCGAGCCCAAAGGTTGGTTAGGTGTGAGTCTGAATGCTAGCTTAGATGTGAGCTTGAAGGCTGGCTAAGTGTAAGATCGAAGGTTGGCTAAGGCACGAGCCGGAAGGTTGGTTAGGTGCAAGCCTAAAAGTTGGCTAAGCCATGAGCTCAACGACTAATTAAGTGCGAGCTCAAGGCTAGCTTAGATGTAAGCTCGAAGACTAGTTAAGTGTGAACCCGAGGACTAGCTAAGCGTGAGCCCGAAAGTTGAGTGAGACGAGAGTCCAAAGGCTAGGTTAAATGCAAGTCCGAAAGTTGGTAAAGTGCGAGCCTGAATACTGGATTGGATGTGAGCCTGAAGATTGACTGAGTATAGACCTAAAGGTTGACTTAGATATGAGCCTAAAAATTGTCTTAGATGCGAGATCGAAAGCTGGCTGAGTGCAAGCCCGAAAGTTAGCTTGGATGCAAGCCTCAATGCTAACTTAGTGTGAGCCTAAAGGTTAGTTTGGATGTGAGCCCAAATGTTGACTGAGAAGCGAGCTCGAAGGCTAGCTAAGGTACAAGCTTGAAGGATGATTAGGTACGAGCTCGAAGGCTGACTGGGTGCAATCTAGAAGGCTAGTTAAGTATAAGCCCGAAGGCTGACTTGGATGTAAGACCAAAGGCTTGTTAAGGTGCGAGTCTGAAGGCTAGCTGGGTACTAATCCGAAGGCTAGTTGAATACAAACGCGATGACTGATTGAGTACGAGTCTGAAGGCTAGCTGAGTGTAAGGTTGAAGGATAATTTGTATATGAGCCTGAAAGCTAATCTAGTGCGAGTTCAAAGGCTATATGTGAGCCTGAAAGCTAGCTGAGTATGAATCCGAATACTGATTTATATACAAGTGTAAAGACTGGCTGAGTATAAGCACAAGGTCGGCTGAATACAAGTTCGAATGATAGTCAGGTGAAAGTTCGAAGGTTAGTTGAGGTGTAAGTTCAAAAGCTAACTTAGAGTGACAGAGATTTGCCATTTTTGAGAGGCCGCGGGTAAGCGTAGTGGTATTGAGGTTCATCATTTTCAAGAAAGAGGTCACGAGTAGTTGCAGTAGTGTCGAGAGTTCATTGTCTTCGGAAAGTCGAAAGTGGCCACAGAGTTGATGAAGTTCATTGATGTGTCAAAGACCATGTATGACCATGATGTTGATGAAGTTTGTTGATGTGTCAAGCGTTGCAGGTGATTGCAATGATGGTAGAGTTTCACTATCATATGATATTCACGGGTAGTCGCAGTGTTAATGAATTTTCGCCAACACTCCAAAAATTACGGTTAGCCACAATGGTGATGGTATGAGAACTAAAATAAAAGAACTTCTTCTTTTCTCTCTCTTTCTTTTTTTTTCTTAATTGGTGGACCTCCTTTACTTTTTTTATAGAACCCTTTTTTCTTTTTTTTTTTTTTACTCCCTTCTTTCTCCCACGTGGGGTCTTCCTTTTTTGTATTTTTTTCTCTCCTCCTACAGCTGGAGACAATAATAAAATTTTGTTTATAATTTTTTTTTTCACTTCTCTTCTTTCTCCTTCTCATTCCCACGTAGGTTGGAATAATTTTATACTTTTTTTTAAAATTTTCTTTTACTTTCCTCCTTCCACAAGAGCAACCCCTTTTTTCCTATTGCTTCTTCACCAATGATTCAGGCCTCCTTATCTCCTCCTCAATGAGACCATCACCATCTACACCGATCTCTTCTTTATCCTTGAAACAACGGTAGTTGAAGAGGAGCTCGAGCGGAGCTCACAAAGCTAGGGTTTCTGTGCGGGTGCAAGCCAGTGCAGTGGAGGACAGCCACACCCTAGTATTCTAGTGAGGAAAGCATGGGCGATAGAGACTTGGTGGTGCTCACAGGCAGGGCCGCACAAGGAAGCGGCGATGCCGGAGGTGGTGCTAGTGGGGGCAGCCACGGCGGCAGGCTCCTGGCAAGAGACAAGAGTGGAGCACATCTATCGGAGGAGATGGTCAGGTTCGAGCATCTTCAGTCGGATCTGACTCTAAGCAATGGTGAGCGGCCCTAAGAAGAAGTCGACGTCGGTAAGGGGCGCATAGGTGTAGGTGGAAATGACCACGGCCAAGTCACAGTTGGTCTAGATCAGGTCGGAGGTGTGTAAGAAATTCAGGAAATGTATGCCAAAACAATCCAGAAACATTCATGTCAGATCATTGAGAAAAATAAAGAACATGGAAGCGTACCTGACTCCATTGGGATAAGACTGACACCCAATCAAGCCCACTGCGCTCTGGCGACCGGCAGCGGAGACGGCGGCGTGCGGTGCTCCGGCGACCGGCAGCGGAGACGGCGGCGTGCGGTGCGGCGGCATGCGTCGCTGCTGCGCGCAGGCGTCGTGCGCAGACAGCACGGGACCCGACGGCTCGACGTCGTGCGCAGGCAGGCGTCATGCGGCAGCCGTCGTGCGCAGGCTGCTCGGGCTGCGGTGGCGCCTGCTTCGGCCTGACGGCTTGGGGTGACGACGACCGTAAGCGCGGGAGAGCTCGGCTCTGACGACGCCGGACGGCGTGACGGCCTGGCAGCCGTGGCCCAGCGGAGACGACGACGTAGCAGCGAGGAGGCCGGACGGCGTCACGGCGTGGCAGCGCGGCGGCCTGGCGGCGGCGGTGGCGGAGCTGAGGGAGAAGATGGCGGCGCTGGAGGAGTTAGGGTTTGGGAAGAGATCTTCTGACTGTTTGGAATTTCACCCCCACGATGGATCTAGGGTTTCTTTTCCCTTTTATATCAAATTCCACAGTCAGGAACCACACTCATAAATCTTAATGAGTTAATTGCTAATTAGTCCATCAATAATTAACAATCAAACCCCAGGAATTCTACACATTCACAATTTAGACACCACACTTATATTTTAGATGACAAAGACCCTAAATTAAATAGATCACATCAATTGGGTCCTTATACCATATAATAGAAATATATACACAATAATTTCATGCAATACATGTACGTCTATATGTCCTTATGCATAAATGTACATGATTTATAGTCCAAATTCTAACAAGGTGGAGATGCGGATAGTTGTGGAGCTAGGACAAGATGATGGAGATGTGCATGGGAGGGGACGGCGAGATACTGAGCAATGGGTGTCTCACTACAAATAGAGAGGAGAGAACAATGAACGGGAAACAAAGATAGAAAAAAAAGGAAAAACAAAGATAAGAGTTCTTAGCCCTCGTTGATTGATTCTCCATTGTATCCTTTTGATTTCCAAATTTCCTTATGTTTTTTTTCTACTCTTAGAATTGCTTCTGTGATCTCTATCTTTTTCTTTGGTGTCAAACAGGCTTATATAGGGCTTTGAAGAGATAGAATTGGCTTGGAACGAGTCTCATTCAAATTTGAGTAAAAAATCTTATCTATTTGTTTTGAATGAATTACATTTAGATTGGATAGTTATATATGTTTTTTGTTTGAAATTGGATAATTCTGCAGATGAGTTTATTTGTTGTACATGACAATAATTTAAAAATTATACTCATTTTAGACATTGAATTTAAAAAAGAATATTTATAATTTTTTCAAAACAATTAGACTAAATTATAATTTTATGATTTTTAAGAGGGTTTTTTTTACAAAAGAACTTATTTATAAAATTTTGAAACTTGCAATATTGTTTTTGAATAAAATTTGAATTTATCCACAAATAAAAATTTCTAAGGGACTTGCTTGTGAAAAGTTAAAATTTTAAGAGTTTATTTGTAAATAAAAAATTTTTGGAGGGGTTTATTAGCAAATCCTATATTTTATGAGGATCAAATTATAATTATCGATCTCTTAATAGATTTATTTGTAAATCCTAAATTTGTAGAATTGATTTATAATTTTAGAATTTTACTAAACCTTTTCGTAAAATTTTATTCCAGAAATTTATTTGTATGAAAAATCTGGTCTAGAACTCATTTATGAAGATTTATTTAGTTTAGAAACTTATTTATAAAATTTTAATTTTTTGTCATGTTTGCCCAAATTTTAATGAACTTTAGACCTAATTTTGATCTAAAAATCTACCCCACTTAGCCCTCTTTAGTTTGAACCCGAATTTCTTAAAAATTTTGATCTAAATTAAGCTTAATTTTCGATCAAACTTGTACACAATTTAAGTCCGACTGAAATATGCATTTGAGTCATAATTTAATAACATACAAGTTTCAATTTTAATTATATTTCAATTTTATTATTCACAACAATTCAATAGGTTTGAAGGAATCTAATCAAATCTCTTCATCCATAATAATTTTTCAGCCTATTGACTTAGGATTCACTCAAAAAAAGAAATAAATAAATAAAAATGGAGAAGGAGATAAGATCTTCCATTTGAAATGATCTGATCCCATTTGATCTTATAAAATAAAAGGAGGGGAAATGAGAATTTGAAGGAGGGATGGGCAATGTGAAACACAATGTGAAGGTCACAAATTGCATCCAAAAGTTAGAGGTTGGTTGTCATCTCCTCCCACCACACTTGCACTAGTCCTCCATCCCTATTAAGTCACCTTTAAGGGGGGCAACTACCAGGTCGAGGAACAGTATCCTGAGCTGCCCACCAACTTTCAATTGCCCACCAATAGAGTCATCTCCATCCAAGCTGGGAGCTGCTTGTACCTTACCGAAGCTTTTTTAATGTGCACTCTGCCTTGGCACCACCCACCACGTGTCTCAATCTATGTGCTCTCTTCAATTGATTTAGGGTCAGCTTGTGAGTTAGCTTGAAAGTCATTCTGACTAAGAATCAGCCTATGAGCTCGCTCTAAAGTCATTCTGATTAAGGACCAGTCTGCAAGTTCATCCAAAAGTTAATTCAACTAAGAGTTAGTCCCCAAGTTTGCCCAAGCTAATTCATATTAAAGGTCAATTTGCAAGCTCTATTGAAGGTCAATTGGTTTAGGGCCAATCTGTGGGCTCGTCTAAAAACCAATTTTTTACTTAAGGCCAGGTTGTAGTTCACTTAAAAGTCAATTCTAGCATAGGTCTAGTCTGCAAACTTATCTAAAAGTTTTTTTGACCAAGAGCTAGTATGGCTTGCTTGAAAGTTATATTGACCAAAGATCAACTTGTGAACTCGCTCGAAAGTCAATTTGATTAAGGAACAGTCTATGGGTTCATTCAAAAAGCTAATTTGGGCTAAAGGCCAACTTTCAGACTCACCTGAAAATCTAAATCAACTCAAGGCCAGTTTGTGAACTTGCCTGAAATTCTAAATGATTAAAGGTCAACCCATAGACTTTCCTAAAGTCAAATCAACTCAGGGTTAGCCCGTGAGCTAACCCAAATCAATATGATAGTCTAAGCACTCTCAAACCAAATTAATCAAATTATTTAAAATAAATCAATTAAATTAAATGACTTAATTAGATTAAAATCAAGTTGATTCGGCCAAATCAAATAAATATTAAGTTAAACCAAATTAACTTGAACACATCACCAAATGGACCTCAATTAACAAAATAAATGAACTAAAAACTAGTCTAGATAAGCAGAAAGATCTCTACTAGTCAATGATATCTTAATTAGTTGTCCGATTCTAACTAACCAAGATTAATGAGCTCTCTACTAATTGTCCGATTCTGATAAACCATGATCGATAGCTCTATAGAAAGAAAAGAGACTTGGGCATAGGCCCAACCCTAATCAGGTCCAAATCTAGTCAAGTTGAGTCAAGTCAAACCTTGATCAGTCCAAATTGAGTCAACCTGAAATCAAAAATAAGTTTGAATTAAATTCTAATTGAGTCAAAGTGCATTTGAACTAAACTTTAATCAAGTTCAAATTGAACCATAATTGGTTCAATTCAAATTCAAATAAATCCTAATTAGGTTAAATCAAATTTGAATTAAAGTCTAATTGGGTTAAGTGAGGTCCATACTAGCTTCAATCGG
This sequence comes from Trichopus zeylanicus subsp. travancoricus, assembly GCA_005019695.1. Classification (NCBI taxonomy): domain Eukaryota; kingdom Viridiplantae; phylum Streptophyta; class Magnoliopsida; order Dioscoreales; family Dioscoreaceae; genus Trichopus; species Trichopus zeylanicus. The sequence continues at coordinate 723,841 of RXID01014311.1, forward strand.
GTTAAACTAAGTTAAAACTGAACTCTAGTATGGTGAAATTGAACTCAAATCTAAACCATAATTAGGTTAAATTAAGTTTGGAGTAAACCTTAATTGCATCAAATTAAGTTCAACTAAACCCTAATTAGGTTAATGCAAGTTTAAACCAAACCCCTATTGGGTCGAACCAAGTTTGAGTCAAACCCTAATTAAGTCAAATTAAACTCAAATTCAAACCATGATTGGGTCAATTGAACTCAATTTTGAGCTATAATTAGGTCAAATTGAACTCAAATCTAAACTTTAATTAGGCTGAACTAAGTCTGAACTAAACCCTAATTGGATTAAGACAACTTCAAACTAAACCTTAATTAGATCGAACAAGTTTGAACCAAACTTTAATCGGGTCAAATCGAACTCAAATTCAAACCCAAATTATGTAAAACTTGAACCTAAATTAGTTCAAATTAGAATAAAAAATAGGTCGAATATGAATCAAACTTGAACCAAAATCAGACTAAACTTGAACTGAAACTAGATTGAACTTGAACCAATATTAAGTTGAACCTAAACCAAAATGAGTTCAAACCTATATCAGAAGTATGTTTAATCTCGATCCAATAAGAACCAATTAAAGCTTGAATCCAAGATCCATTAAAGATCCAATAAGAACCTATTAAAAATTGAATCCAAAACCTATTAAGGATCCAAGAAAAATCTATTAAAGATTGGATTTAAGATCCATCAAGGATCCAATAAGAGCCTATTAAGGGTTGGATCCAAGATCCATCAAAGATCAAATAAAAATCCAATCAGAATTGCATCCGAGATCCATTAAGAATCCAATAAAAACCAAATCAGGGTTAGATTCAAGATCCATTAAGAATCCATCAAGGATCTAGTAAAGAACCCAATAAGAGTTGAATCCAAGATCTATTAAGGGCCAAATCAAAAACTTGATAAGAATTCAATATAAGGTCAAACCTAACTTGAATTAAATTAAATTAAACTTAATTAAAATTAAGTTCTAAATATTGAATTGAATCAAATCAAATTCTGATTGAAATTAGAGTTCTGAACATGGAACTGAATCAAATCAGCATTAACCTGAAACAAGTCTAAGCATTAAACTGAAATGAGCCTAACTTGAACCAAAACTGAGTTTGGATCAAGTCAAATTCAAATCAATTAGGGCTAGTTGACAACAAGCTGAAACTATTGATAACACCTCAAACTTAATTGACAATAAGACAAAAAAAAGTCATGGATTATCAAATCAATGGTGATTAGTATAAGCTCAGGTCGCTAATTATTTTTTAATATCAAACCGAACTAAAGCAAACTTGAACTCATTTAATCAATCAACCAAATGTTATGTTCAAAGAATATTAATCGACAATACTTATAAAGTTATTGGCCACACTTCAAACTAAGTTAATACTCATTCAAGAGCTATTGGTGATACTTCAAATTTAATCGATAATACACCTAAGAGGCTGTCAATTATCAAGTAAAAAATAATCAACATAAAACCAAGATCGCTAATTATTTTGAATCAAATAAAAGTATGCTTGAACTTACTTAGTCAGTTAGCCAAATATTTTGTTCAAAAGAAATCAATCGACAATATGCATAAAATCGTCGGTCATACTTCAAGTTAAGCCAACACAAACTTAAGTCATTGGGGATGCTTTCAACTTAATTGACAATATGCCTAAAAAGCTGTCAATTATCAAATCAAAAATGCTTAGTATAAACAAAGACTGTTAACTATTTCAAACCAGACTATATCTAACTTGAACTCATTTAATCAATCAGCCAAGTGTCGTGTTTAAAAGAAGTTAACTGATATACATACAATGTCATTGGTCATACTTCAAGTTCAATTAACACAAGCTAAAAGTTGTTGATAATACTTCAAATCTAATCAACAATAAGCCAAAAGAAGTTGTTGATTATCAAAATTATAAATAATTAGTATAAGCTAATACCACTAATCATTCTCTCAAATCAAAGATTAAAAGAAATCCTGACAATAGATAGAAAGCCGTTAGTGATACTTCAAACCCTAATAGGGTTAATTGACATAAGACAGGGTAGTCAGTTAAGTCCTGAAATCTAGTGAGTTATCAGCATTCATTAAGATCAAAATAAAACTCATCTGAGTCAAATTCCACTCGGTGGAATACACGAGAGTAGGGCAACAACAAGTATTAAGACTTTTCCTACTTTCTTTCTCATTTTGTATTCTTCATGATTATAAATTTAAATTTCTTACATTATAAAGCAAGGGTATGTCTTCATTTAAGTCATATATCCCTTTCTTGAAGCTAATCAAATTATATCTTTCTTTATTAATGTCTCTATCTTATCAGTTAGGTTTTTCATTTTAGGAGATTCCTGATGATTGTCAGAATAATTAATAATAGGAGTCTTACATCTGTTGAAAGTCATGTTCCACAATTTCTGATTGCACATTCAAACTACTCTCAAATTTTATTTATTATTTTGAGATTGCTTTTGGAGTCTCTAACTATCATGGGTGATTAATTTCGGCTCCATAGTCTCCTATGTCAAATTTGATTTTTGATTATGTGAAACTTTATTGCTCATTTCCTTCCATGATATATATTCGTTATTAAATATCTTCTTTTCAAATATCTAAATTGTTTGTCAAGGAATGGCCTATACCAATGAGCTTATTCTTGTGGCAGATTTAGATAGATTGAGTTGTAGCTAGAGATAAATCTCTCTGATTATCTTTTCAAGCGCTGTGAGAATAGAGGAAAGAGTTTACCCAGTTTTAGGTAGTTAACAGGAAGCTGACTGCCATGAACAAACTTCTGATGGAGGAAAATGAATGCCTGCAGAAACAAGTGTCCTAGCTGGTTCATGAGAATGCGTACATGTGGCAACAACTATAACAAGTAGGTTTATGATTATCTACTTATCTTTCTTTGTGTGTGATCATAGGCTTAGGATTTATCCGTCAAGCAAGTTAAACATTTCCATATCCAAATCAATTCATGGAAGTTAGATGACTATTTGAAGAGTTAATCTTAGGGAAAACCAATATGTGGTGAATATTCTTCTCCCTTGACGACAACTCAAAATGTTGTAAGTTGGTCTCTGAGTCTTTTTTACAGCATTAGCAATTGGTTTAATTTGGAAAGGGATATTGACCAAAATTGTTGAAATGCCAAAAGTGTTGACTATATTTTGACAAGTTGAAAAGGAATAAATTTTAATTGAAGTAATCATAAAAAATACAGAATAAGTTTATTTGTTTAATCACTAAGACAACTTGAATGGTGATATGGTCTTCTTTGCCTGTCATTGTTTAGCTTACCTTAATATAAGAATATATCTACTAACTCGTTTTATTTTGAAAATCCATATTTTTTTATGCATATTACCAAAAAAATACATCTTACTATATTGATTTCTTATTTTTGGACTGTTGATGTGTTTTACTCACATTCAACTCTCTTTTATTTTAGGCTTCACTGGTTAATGATACTAGCTTTGATTCCCAGTTTTAGGAACCTCTAGATCTGGTGTTGTGTAGTCGATTTTTTTTCTTTTTATTGAATTGAGCAAGTTTTTTCAGCGATTTTGGACTCTTTTTTGGGTTTCTTCTTTGGATTTTAACTCAAATATGTTGGAAATGGCAGTGGAAAGTATCTGGGTGCTTTTTTCTTGGGTTTTGGTTCTTTTTGAGCTATGATATGTGCTTCGGTTTAAATCTACAATGAGATTCTATAGATCTCAATTTGTTTTAGTATTGATGTTGTTTTGATGTCTGAGTGGGCTTAAATTCATGCTATCTAATCGCCATCCACTTCTTTATTGGAAATCTATAGATATGATTTTTAGCGCTTAGATTTGTGTTTCTCTCTGAATTTAGATGCACTTTTAGGATTCTGCTTCTAAACTTGATATTTGATTTCAGGAAAAGATGAGAAAAATTCTCCACATTCAGGACAGGCAGTGTGGGAACTAGATCATTCCTAATTCTAGGTGGTGGTGTGAGCTAAGGATGAGATCTACTCCTTATAATCCCCTTCTTCTTCGTGGCACTTTATCTTTCGGTTAGTGTCAAGATCAAATCTGATGGTGAATGATTTTCACTTTTCAGGTTATATTAGTTTTATCATGGAGCCATGGCTACAGGATGACTTTTTCATCAAAATTCACGGGCATTATTCTACAACTACTAACAATTGCCTATTCAGCGGACACTTGATTTCAATTTTCTTTCATGATTTGTATAAACTCTACTTCATTTATTTATAAAAATGTAGTACTTTTTGTTTTATATTTTCTACTAGCTATTTTGATGAATCATGGTATTAGTTTAATGACTCTTTTCCTTGCTTTTTCAGAGGAGGAAACATAATTATTTGTCTTATTTTTATAATGATGAAAAATGTTATTCCTGATTTTCTTTGATATTAATTATCAAGAATATAATTATTAGTTAGTTGATTCATCTTTGTCAAATACTATAAATTAAGTTTTGATAGGAATGTACTATTATATTGAGTGTATAATTATTCTTTAAAAGTTTTATATTTTTATAGTTAGCAAATGCTTCAATTTTAGATTTACAATTTATTACACAACAGATTATATAATTTTTATTAAAAATTAATTTTTCAGTTGAAATGTTGAAATATTTTAACATTTAAAAATTACATTTCTAAGTTGATTTATTTTTTATTATAATATTTTTTACAATAAAAAATAAACACATGCAAAGTATGTGCCATACTAGTATTAGGGTGTGTTTAGATGCATCTCCACATCCGGAAGTAGTGAAAGTGAGGTTACTTCTGTTACTACCATTGTTTGGATAGAGTTCACTTTTGAAAGTGGCTGAATTTTCACTTCTGAATAGGTGTCAAAATGTACTAGGATTCATTTTGATGACTTCCACTTGGTTGGATGTAAACGTCACAATTCAATGGGAGAAGCCGGTGGAGCCCATCTCTCCCACTTCTACAACTTTGATCTCAGAAGTGGTGGTTCCACCCTCATCAACTCGATCATTAGGAGATTCTTGCTCCTGTGTTGCTCTTGCAGTTAGTGTCCTCGTTGCTCATATGTCTGCTGTCTCCTCCCCCACACTCATTGAAGTTGTTCCTGTGCTAGCATAGACTGGCCTGTCGTCTCCGATTTTGCTCGGGTGCTCATTGAAGCTTGTGCATTGAATTTGTCTTTTTTAGATGAAGTCACTGTTGTGGGAACAAAATTGATCATGTAGGATAGCAAAAATCCTGAGAAGTAACCTTGAAACAACAAATTAAAATATGGTGGTTTAAATGCACAATCAGGTATTGAGGGAACATAGTTTTTAATAAGCACAAGCCCCTATTATTAATTAACCCAATGATTATTAGGAATCTCCGAAATCGAGAAACCTACCTAATAAAGATAGATTGATATAAAAAAAGAGTATATGATTTAAATAAGGATATACTCTCATTTTATATTTTAATAAATTTGAATATGAAATAAGAAAGGAAATTAGAAGAGCTCAATGTTTTATTGTTATCCCGCTCCCACGTGCTGGACTGTATAGAGTCTGACTCGAGTAGATCCTAATTTGATCATTGGCGAATATTGATGATTTGACTTAATGGGGGCATCCGATGGGACATGAAAGGCAATGAGAGGAGTTTGAAGTGTTTTTAATAAATTTGAACTTCGTGATAAGTTCATTGGATGGCATTGTCGGTGACTTATCAGGATTAGCCTGAAGTATTTTTAATAGCTTTGAGTTGTAACAATAAATTCATGATTTAAACTATCTTTATTAGCCAATAAGATATTAGCAATAACTTCATTGTTTGAAGTATTTCCATAGCCAATAATTTATAGTCTATAATTTCTTGATTTGAAGTATTTCCATATGTGATAACTTCGTTTGAATAACACATCTAGCTGACTAACTAAATAAGTTCAAGCGTACCTTAATTAGGTTTGATTTGATAATCGATGACCTTTTAGGCATGTTGTTGATTCAATTGGGAGCAAGTTACCAATACTTTTAGGTTAGCTTAACTTCAAAGGTGCATCATTAATAGCCTCTGGAGTTGACCAATTTCGAAGTGTGGCCAATAACTTTGAACGTATTGGTAATTAACTACTTTAATTTTGTAGCATCATCAACATATGGGGTTGCGGATAGTTTTGAAGTGTGCCCAATAACTCTGAGTGAGTTATCAGTTAACTTATTTTGAACAAGGCATTATGACTAACTGACTAAGCAAGTTTAAGCCAGACTTACTTTAATTTGATTTGATGTATTGCTATTTAAAGTGATTTTTACTACAATTAAAATTAAGATTTATATACCACTAAATTATAGTTCGAATGTAGGTCACAATCAGATTTAAATCGTATTTGAGTTTGATCAAAAATTGAGTTTAAATAATTGAAAAATTCAGGCTCTAGTTAGGCCTAATTCAAACATGCTAAATAGGTTGAATTTTTGGACCAAAATTGAACCCAAAAATTATCTAAAAGTTAGACCAAAATGACAAAATATAATAATTTTTGTAAAGAGACCTCTGGATTGAATAAATCTTCCTAAATGGGTCTTTGGCCGAATTTTTCTTACAAATTGGTTTCTAGAATAAGAATTTTGTAGAAAAATTCAATAAAATTCTAAAATTTAAGATGTGCAAAACATCTCTCAAAAGATCGATAAGTATGATTTGGTCCGCATAAAATCTAGGATTCACAAATAAATCCCTCAAAGGATTGATAATTATGATTTGGTCTTTATAAAATTTAAAATTTATAAATAAACTCCTCCAAAATTCTTTATTTATGAATAAGTCCATAGAATTTTAACTATTTATAAATAAGTTTCTCAAGAATTTTTATTTGTGAATAAGTCTAAATTTTATTCAAAAAGAACTCTGGAAGTTTTAAAAATTTATAAACAAGTTCTTTTTGTAGAAAAATCTCCTACAATTCATAAAATTATAATTTAGTCTAATTTTTTGAAAAAATTTGTAAACAACCTTCCTATAATTTTAGTGTTTGAGATGAATACAACTTTCAAAATATCATCATTTACAATAAATAAATTTATACATATCTCTTCACAAATTCATCCAAACTCTAAATAAACTCTATCCATATCTGTCTATATCCATATCTTTCATTCAAAATTCAAACAAAAAAAATTCATTTTCGGTCCAACTCTATCTCTTCAAGTCCTATAAAAATCCATAGAACCTATAAATCGAGAAATAGAAGGAGATCAGAGATCAAATTGAAGAAGAGGGGAAGAAGAAGAAAACGAAAAATAAAAAAAAATGGTTGTTATAATTTTTTTTAAAAAGAGGAAAAAAGAGGAAAAGTAAGCAAAAAATTATAAAAAAAAGAGCTTTTGATATCATGGCTACCCATGATTTTTTGCACGATATTGGACTCTTGATATCACTGTGGCCATTCGCGGCCTCTCAAAAATGGTGATAAAGACAACAAATTTTCGATATTATCACAACCACCTCTGGCCCCTTGAAGACTGTGACAAATACGGTAGACCTATGTCCTTGCCTACGGTCCCTTGAGAATAGTGAACCCAAAATTCTGATGTGATCACTCATGGCCCCTCGAAGACGGCAGATCCCCATCACTTAGCCAACTTTTGAGCTCACATCTAAGCTAACCTTCGGGTTCACACTCAACCAGTCTTTGGGCTCGAACTCAGCTAGCCTTTGGGCTCGAACTCAGCTAGTCATCACGCTCATACTCAGCTAGCTTTCAAGCTCGCACTCAATCAGCCTTTCGGCTCACACCAAGCTAGCCTTTGAGCTCGCAATCAAGTCAACCTTTTGGCTCGTATCCAAATAGCCTTCGAGCTCATACTCAACTAGCTTTTGAGCTCACACTTAATGAGCCTTAGGGCTCAAACTCAACTAACCTTGGGCTTACACATAGCCAACATTTGGTCTCACACCAAGTCAGCATTTGGGCATGCATTCAAGCCAACCTTCGAGCTCACACCAACCTAGCATTCGAGCTCGTACTCAGCCAGCTTTCAAGTTTGCATCAATCTAGCCTTCGGGATTGCATTTAGTCAACCTTTGGGCTTGCATCTCAGCAAGCCTTCGGATTCGCACTTATCTAGCCTTTGGACTTGCATCTCAACAAGCCTTTGAGCCCGCACTCAACCGGTCTTCGGGCTCACATCTAAGGTAGGCTTCGGGCTCACACTCAGCTAGTCTTCAGGCTCACATCCAAACTAGCCTTTGAGCTTACACCTCAGCAAACCTTCGGATTTGCATCTAAGTTAGTCTTCAGACTCGCAACCAGTTAGCCCTAGGGCTCGCACTGAGCTAGTTTTTGAACTCACAAACTAGGTCAACCTTTGGGTTTGTGCATTAAAGCCAAGCTATAAGTTTGCCTAAAATCATCATAAAAAGCCAATGACCCTTAAATCAAATTGATTAATGTGAAGTAACTCAATCAAAATAAATGGACAAAGGCTAAGCTAGCTCAAATAAACTTAAATTGGTCAAACAAATGGACTAAAACCCAAATTGAACTAGACTTCTAAAATCCAAATTGGCTTAACTTAATCCAAATAAAGTCATATTCAATTCTAATCAGACTCGAGATGGGTTAATTTAAAATAAGTTTAAATCAAATCAAATCCAATTAGGATTGAATTAAGCTCAAGTCAAATCTTAATTGGGTTAAATCAAGTCCAAACTAAAAGGATAAACTCAAAATCAAACTAGAATCCAGCCAGGCTAAGCTTGAATTGAAATCAAGTTGAACTAAGTTGACTTACATTTGAATTGAAGTCCATTAAGACCTAAACTTGATAAAGGTCCAATGTAAGGTTGAACTCGACTCAAGTTAAATGAAATCAAACTTAGAATTGAATTAAATAATGTCAAATCAAGTCCCGTTGGGTGTGCTGAACCCTCGGTAATACTCTAAAGCTATGATTAAATGGTGAGGTTAACACCCTAATTTGAACTAGATTTAATTCGAATAGAACTAAATACGATTAAGTGTGTCTCACTAGGTGTGCTATAAGAGTATTTAGCAATATTTCAAAACTATATCTAACTCCAAAAGTCATTGACGATACTATCAAAGTAAAGAAGTTAATTGCTAATGAGCTCAAAGTTGTTGACGACACTTTGAAGCTAGTCAACCCCATAAGCTGTTGATAATGCATCTTCAAAGCTACACCCAACTCCATAAGCAGTTGGTGATGCTGCAAATAAAAAAAAATTAATTGCCAATACACTCCAAGCTGTTAGCCACACTTCAAGCCTATACCCAGCCTCATAAGCCATTGGTAATGCTATCAAACCAAAAAGTTAATAGCCAATATACTCAAAGCCGTTGGTCATACTTCAAAACTATACCCAACACCCTAAGTCATTGGTGATGCTACTGTCAATCTGATAAGTAGTTGACGACGTGTCCTACAAGCTAGTCAACCCCACAAGTTATTAATGATGTACCCTACAAGCTAGTCAACCCACAAAGCAATTGACGACACACCCTTTCAAGTAAATTAACTCCCAAAGCAGTTGACAATAAGCCCTTTAAGCTAACCAAACCTAAAAATAGTTAACAATGCACTTTCAAGCTAGTCAACCCCAAAAGCAATTGACGATGCATCCTATCAAGCTAGTCAACCTCAAAAGTAGTTGATGATCTATACCCAACCTCATAAGTCATTGATAATACTGTTAAAACTAATGAAGTTATCACCTATACCTTATTGGCTATAGAAACACCTCAAAAGTTAATAAAGTTACCATCTATGCCTTATCGGCTATGAAACCAAAGAAGTTCTCGCCTACGCCTTATCGGATATGAAAACACTTTGAAAAATAAGAAAATTATTGCCTACATCTTGTTGACTATGGAAATACTTCAAAAATCAATGAAGTTATTGCCTACACTTATTGGTTATGAAAACACTTCAAAAACCAAAGAAGTTATTGCATTCACCTTATCAACTACAAAAATACTTCAAAAAATCTTATGAAGTTATCGCCTACATATTTTCAGCTATAAAAATACTTCAATATCAACAAAGTTATTGCCTATGCCTTGGTGGCTAATAGAAATGCTCTAACCTAAATGAAATTATTGCATATACCTTATTGGCTAACGTAACACTCTAACTTTAAATGGAGTTATCTCCTATGACTTATAGACTAACAAAAACACTTCAACCCCAAATAAACTTATCGCCAATACCTTATTGGCTAACAAAAACACTTCATGTCATGGAGTTATCATTAATGCTCAAAGTTATTGGAAACACATTGAACTTCTCTTATTCTCTTCCACATCCTATCGGATGATGCCATCAATACATGCTTAGGACCGAGTTGATTTGGGTTAGACCCCACGTAGTCCAGCACAGGGAGAGCGGGGTAATAGCATATCAAAACTTCTTCTCTACTTCTTTCCTTTCTTTATTTTTTTTTATATTTTCTATAATTTTATGATAAAATTCATTATAAAGTGAGGGTATACCCTTACTTAATTCATGTATCATTTCCTAAAATTAATTAAATATTTTCTTCTTTTCTTTTTTGTATCTCTATTTTATTAACTAGGGTTTTTTCTTTAGGAGATTTTTGACAATCATCAGAGTAATTAACAACAGAGACTTATGTCTATTGAGAGTCATGTTTCCATAATACTTGATAACATACTTTAAATTAAATAAATTTTGATTTATGACTGAAGATCACTTTTCAAGATCTTTGCTATCCTGAATGGTCAATCTCAATCTCATAAAATCTAGCATGACTAGTGGGACTTGACTTCTTTTCAAAGTGGAGAAACCTAGTTAAAATGGGCATATATCAGAAGAAGAAAAATTGAAAGCTAATGATTAATTAAGAGAAAGAGGAATGACATCATTAAGTGGCCCTCCTGCCCTAATCTACATCATCATCCTCAGTAAAAGGCTTATGACATACTTTGTCAACCAATGATCACTATAGGGACAAAGTTGCAACCAATGATCACTGTAGGGGCAACCAAAATCCACTTAAAAATGGATCAACCCCTCACCTCCAACCCAGTGGACAAAGACCTCTTATCCAAAGGGCAAAGACCTCCTGTGCAATGTAAGGACCTCCAATCTAGGGAGCAAGGGTCAAACCCATTTAAAGAGGCTAAATCCAAATGCCATTATGTCAGTCCTCAATAACAAAATAACAACCATCGTGGGGGCAGATGGAGTTCATATTAGTCATCAAGCTATGTCCAACTTCATCCAATTCTTTCATGGTGCTTTTGCTTTTACAAATAGTATCAATGCTTCTAATATCGCTAATACTACCATTATTCCAATCATTGCTCCACTTATCCAGTATGGATCAGCCCCTCGCCTCACCCTATGGCAAAGATCAAGTCCATCCAGGGAACAAAAGAGACTCCATCTAGGGGGCAAAAGATCAGGTCTACCCTTGGGGCAAAAGACCAAGTTCGCCCTAGCAGCAAAGGTCAAATTTCATTAAGCTAAATCTTGATGGTGAAACAAATGTTTTATTAGCACAAATCAGAACATCAATCTTTCAAAGACCAAGTAATAGGAAAAAGATAGTTTTGAATGCCTACAATTTATCCGAGGAAGGATCAATGGGATATTTGGTTAACTTTGGGACATAGAACTGAACCTAAAAGTAGATTCTACAATCCTCACCTCCAATGCTATAAGGGCTAAAGGAGAATGATAGAAGAACACGCGTTCAACCTTCTTCAATTAAGAAAGGGGTAATGTCATCTTCTAACATCAAACTAATTAATGGATGAGTAATTAAATCTAAAAAGAAGGATGCTCGCACCAAGTTAACAACATGGAAGAGTCAAATGGTTATATGAGTTTTAAAATCACAAAACAAAGAAATATCTAGCCTATAATAGAATGTCTAATCATATTAAAATCAATTAGTCAAGATGCATTTCATACTTCTCGAGACAAAACATAAAAAATTAATAATAATAATAATAAATTTTATTAGTATTTAGGTGAAATACCTTCTGTCTTAGAGATACAGCCTCTGAAAATGAAAGGTTAATAAAGACAAAGATGGTCAATGATGAAACATAGTGGAGTCGAAATCCCTGTACCTCCCCCGCCCATCTACACCCTAAGTTAACTTCAAGAATACAAGCCTGAAAATATGACAATTAATTTACAAGTAACTATAATTCTATTAAAAAATTACTTTGAAGATAAAATTTTTAAGATTTAAAGATAACCCTTTGAGAATCTCCTCCTAGAGGTAAAAAATTAGTCCCCTAAAAATTTATAAAAAATAAAAAATAAAGTCCTAAATAGGAAAGTTTTATATAGAAAATCAAGTTAAGAGAGGCCAACTCAAAGAGTAAGAATCAGTTGGCATGTGTAAGCACACAAACTTTGTATCCTTTAAGGAGGAATGAGATTGCTAAAAAAAATATAAAAAAGGCAAAATAATAAAAAATAATAAAATAATAAAAGGGGAAAGAAAATTGGATTGCATGCCAAAATTAGAAGAACTAATCTAGACTTATCTCAGTGTATTATTGATTAAGAAAGATCACCTAAAAAAATAAGTACCAGTTGGTATTTTTGGGTGTGTAAACGTTAAAAATTGATGTTAAGATACATCCAAAATCAAAACTAAAGTCAAAAGAAGCAACTAACCAATAATAATATGATAAAAGTAATGAAGTCGTCAAAAAAGCAAGTTCCTGAAAAAAATATTATACTAGGGAAAAGATATAAGGGGAAGTCGATTGATGACCTATTACCTTTTGAGAGTAAAATCATCCTTAAATTTTAATAGACCGAATCAAGTAGAATATTTTAATCAAAAATATAAGGATACACCATTTGTCTACCAAAATATTCTCAAAATAATAAATCTCTAGAATTTTTTTAAAAAAATAGTAATAAAATAAAATAAAAATATGTACAAACACATATGCTTTGTATTATTTGCTTCTTCCAAGATAGCAAAAAAAAGGAAAAAAAAAGAGAAAACATCACTCAAAGCTCATGCGCCAATTTGACATGTAGGAGATGAACTATTAGCTTGAAGTATTGCAACTCAACAAGTATTAATTAAAGTGTCTACTCACTGAATCAGTTGACTGCTACAACATATTCCAGCATATCAATATGGCATTATAGGAGAGAAATCTCATAACAATAGCAACTTCTTACTTTATTCTTTGTGCTATTAAGATATGGTATGAATGACAAGGTGAATAAGTTTCAAGGTGGCACCCAAGATAGCCCTCTAAGCAATCAAAATCATATTAATTGGATCGACTGGTCAAGCCATCGACCACTACTTAAAGTGATAAAAACTAGAGGCATATCTCTCCTAGATCCTTTAATTCTATGACCACTTTAACATAGGTCGGGATCTCTCCCCTCAACTATTGTCAAGTAGAAGTCTTTTCATTATAGATATGGGACTCTAACCTATCTGTAAAGAAAAAGTGGAACTCCTTTTGAGCAAAATAGGATGTTTTCCTCAAAAAAAAGTATCATGCTTTTTTACTAGTCTATGTAAGGATGAAAATGGGAAATGCTTATGTTTAAAGCATGCAAGCATATGCAATGACTCTATTCTAAAAATACATGATGATATCGGGGGGCATATTTTCTAAGCATACATTGTAAATGCTTAGTCAAACATTAAATTTATCCCCATATACAAGAAGATAGTAAAGATAAAGTCAAGTCCTTTCATGCTTAAGGAAAGCATATTGCTAAAGTATTTGAAGTAGACAGCTAATTCATTAGGTTAATACCAAGTGAAATCTTTATTTCTCACCATTAAGAGGTTGCAGATAATAAAATCAAGATTCTCTTGTCAAATACTCACAAAAGAATCATATAGTGGAAACTTCAAAAAATACAAAAAAGAGGTGATTAGGAATTCTTCCCTCATCTCAAAATATTGGGGGCAAATAAAAATCTCTCACCTAATACTTAAGAGATGTCTATCGTCCTGGCACTCAAAGGAAACTAATATATCTAATATTTCCTATTATTTCAATAATCAATAGGTTAATTCAATAGTCATGGAATCTTTAATGAAGACCTCAAGCAGACCCTCAAGCAGACTACTTATATAATGATAAAACCAAATGTGCTATTCTAAAATGGTAAAAAAAAGTACACCATCTTCAAATGGTGAACTCAAGCTTATCACCTCTAAGGTGGTAAAATCAAACGTACCTCTAAAATGGTAAAATCAAAAACCTCATTTATAAGGATTACAAAGTTAAACACACTATCTTTAATATGGCAAAACCAAAGTAGAAACTTTGAAAACTAGCTAAGTAAAGTTCATTTTGCATGGCAAACAAGCCCACATTTAGATGGCAAACTAAGTCCATTTTGTATAATGATCAAGCTCATATTTGTATGAAAAATCAAGTCCACCTATTGTGGCAAATTAGATCCACTTTCACTTAGCAAATTGAAGTCCATCTTGCATGGTGATCAAGCTCATATTTACATGACAAATTAAATTTACTTTTATATACCAAATTGAAGTTTATTTTGTGTGGTTATCAAGCTTATATTTATATGATAAATCAAGTTCATTCTCACATGACAAATCAAGTCCATTTCCATGTGACAAATCAAGTCCACTTGTATATGGCAGGCCAAGTCCATTGGTATATGATAACTTAAGTTCACTTTCCCGTAGTAAATGAAGTCCATTTCACATGGTAAGCTAAGTCCATTTTTTGTGGTAAATTAAGTCCACTTCCACGTGACAACTCAAGTTCATTTTCACATAACGAACCAAGTCCACCTTCAAGTGACAACTTAAGTTTATGGTAATTAAGTCTACTTTCAAGTGGTAAATTAAGTTCACTGTTACGTGGCAAAGCTAAGTCCACTTTCACATGGTAAAATAAGTCCATCATCACATAGCAAATCAAGTTCACTCTTGTGTATTAATTCAAACTCATATAGTCAACTCCAAAAATGTTGATACAAGAGCATGTGCTCGAAGCTTGTTCATACCCTCTCCTTTGGTCAGAACTCAAGAAGAGAGTGTGAAGGGAGCAATTTATTTAAGATATTTTTTCATAATTAAAATTAATTAAAATATGATTAAAATTATGACATATATGCCACTAAAATATGGTTTGAATGTAGGTCTCAGTCAAGCTTAAATTGCGTCCGAGTTTGATTAAAAATTAAACTCAAATCATTAGGAAATTTGGGTTCTAGTTAGGCCTAATCCAAATTGGTTAAGTGGGCCAGATTTCTGGACTAGATTTGGGCCTAAAATTAATTTAAAAGTTAGGCCAAAATGACAAAATATAATAATTTTTACAAATGGGCGCCTGCATTGATTAAATCTTTATAAATGAGTCCTTGTCGGATTTTTCTTACAAATTAGTCCCTGAAATAAGAATTTTGTAAAAAAATTAATAAAATCCTAAAATTATAAATTAGTCATACAAAATTCAAAATTCACAAATAAACCCCTCAAAAGGTTGATAATTATGATTTATTTCCTATAAAATTCAAGATTCGTGAATAAACCCCTCAAATGATCGATAATTATTGGCTCTTATGAAATTCAAAATTTATAAATAAATCCTTTCAAAATTCTTTATTTACTAATAAACCTCTAGAATTTTGACTATTTGCAAATAAGTTTCTCAATAATTTTTATTTGCGAATAAGTCTAGAATTTTGCAAAAAATTCTCTAAAATTCATAAAATTATAATTTAGTCTAATTTTTTAAAAAGATTTGTAAATAATTCCCCTATAATTTAGTGTTTAGGATGAGTACAACTTTTAAGATATCATTATATACAACAAATATATTTATATATATCTCTTCATAAGCTCATCTAAATTCTAGATAAACTCTATATATATGTGTTTACATTCACATCTATCATTCAAAATTTAAACAAAAAAAGTTTATTTCTAACCCAACTCTATCTCTTCAAGCCCTATAAAAATTCGTAGAACCTACAAATCAAGAAACACAGGGAGATTAGAGATCAAATTGAAGAAGAGGGGGATTAGGATCCATAAATAAAACACAAACCACAAAATAGAGAGAAGAAATGGAAGAAGTTGAATTGCACCAGTAGCCCGAGATCCCACCCTGCATTCCGTGCCAAATTGGCATGATCATGCTTAATCCACTTACCTTGCCCCCATCCCTCTCCCCATGTCAATCACCACTAGCTTCAACTCACCTAGTCTGAGCCCAACCTTGCGCAGCCTCCTTCGTAGTCGAGGACCATAAGAACCACCACCTCATCGCCGAGCCACTCACCGACCAAGCTGCCTATGAGCGTGCCTCTCTACCTAGGCACTGTGACTTGGCCCAACTACCTCCACCTCTCCATCCACAGCTAAGTACCAATGCCTCTATGAGCCACTATGCCTTCTCCTCCTCTCCTTCACCTCGCCACCACCATGACCTCACCGTAGCCTGTTGAAGCCTACTGAAGCCGAATTCGGCCAAATCTGGCCGAATCTGGCCATGAAAGGAGTGGCAAACGTGCCCGCCCAACACCCCCCTCCCCCAACTCCCCATTGCACCGCCGAAGGAGAGAGGCTGGATCTAGCTAAAAATGGCCAGATCCAACTGAGAAGGAGTCCGGCGCACTTGGGAAGGAGACTGGGCACACTTGGGCCTAGCGAAACCTTATGAAGAAGAGCCAAAAGGGGGAGGGGGGCTTAAGGTTGAAGGAGTGTGTTTTAAAAAAAGTTAAATAAAAAACTTGTTAAGTAAAAAAAAACTGTTTTGGCCTTGAAGGGGAAGAAGAAGGAAAAAAACAAAAAAAAAAAAAAAAAACTAGTGGTTGTGATTTTAAGAAAAAGAGAAAAAAATAAAAAAGAGGAAAATTCAGCAAAAATAATAATAAAAAAAGATCTTTCAACATCGTGGCTATCCACGATTTTTGACACGATGATAACTTTCAATATCACCATAGCCATCTGCGGCCCCTCGAAGATGGTGATGAAAATGGTGGACTTTCAACATCACCGTGGCCACATGTGGCCCCTCAAAGACGGCAGACCCATAACCTTGCCCTTGGCCACACATGGCCCCTCGAAAATGACAGATCCGCATCCCTTAACCAGCCTTCAAGCTCATATCTAAACTAGCTTTCAAACTCACATTCAAGCCAGCCTTCGAGGTCGCATCCAAGTCAGCCAAGCTTATATTTAAGTTAGTCTTCGAGCTCACATTCAAGGTAGTTTTTCAGCTCACACTTAGTCAGCCTTTGGATTTGCACTCAACCAGCCTTTGTGCTTACACTTAGTCAACCTTTGGGCTTGTATTTAAGCTGACCTTTAGGCTTACACTTAGCTAATCTTGGGGATCGCAATTAGTCAATCTTTGGGATTGCACTCAATCAATCTTTGGGCTCGAACTCAACAAGCTTTCAGGCTCACACTCAACCATCCTTCGAGCTCACACTCAACCATCATTCGAGCTCACATCTAACCTAGCCTTCAGACTCATACTTAACCAGCCTTCAGGTTCGCGCTCAACTAGTTTTAGGGCTCACATCCAAATTAGCCTTCAGACTCGAACCTTAGCTAGCCTTCAGGCTCGCATCTAAGCCAATCTTTAGACTCACACCCAGTCAACCCTAGGACTCACACTAAACTAGGTTTTAAGCTTGCAAACTAGACCAACCTTTAGGTTCTCACATTTAAAATCAGGGTATAAGTCCGTCTGAAATTATAATAAACAATCAAGGACTCTCAAATCAAATTGATTAATGTGAAATAAGTCAATTAAAATAAATGGACAAAGGCTAAGCTAGTTCAAATAAACTTAAATTGGCCAAATAAATAGTCTAAAATCCAAATCAAACTAACTCCTAAAATCTAAATTGAGTTAATTTAATCCAAATAAACTTAGACTCAACTCTAATCAGACTCAAGATGTATTAATTTAAAATTAAGTTAAAATCAAATCCAATCAGGATTATATTAAGCTCAAGTTAAATACTAATGGGTTAAATCAAGTCCAAACTAAAAGGACAAACTCAAAGTCAAACCAAAATTAAGTTAGGATAAGCTTGAACTTAAACTAAGTTAAACTAGATTGACTTAAACTCGAACCGAAGTCCATCAAGATGCAGACCAGAACTCGATAAAGGTCCAACATAGAGTCAAACTCGACTCAAATTAAATAAAATCAAACTTAGACATGAATTAAATAGGGTCAAATCAAGTCACGTTGGGTGTGTTGAACCCTCGGCAATACTCAAAGGCCATGAACAAATGGTGATGTTACCACCTTGACCTAAACCAAAATTAGTTTGAATAGAACTAAATAAAGTCAAGCTAAGTCTCCCTGGATGTGTTATAAGAGTATTTAGCAAATTTCAAAGCTACATCCAACTCTAAAAGTCATTGGTGATACTATTAACTAAAGAAGTTAATTGCCAACATGCTCAAAATTGTTGGTCGCACTTCAAAGCTAGTCAACCCTATAAGCTATTGATGACGCATCTTCAAAGCTATACCTAACTCTATAAGCAACCGGTGATGCTACAAAAGAAGTTAATTGCCAATACGCTTCAAATTATCGGCTACACTTCAAAGTTATACCCAACTTCATAAGCTATTAGTGACACTGCCAAACCAAAGAAATTAATTGCTAACATACTTCAAGTCATTGACCATACTTCAAAACTATATCTAACTCTCTAAGTTGTTAGTAACACTACTAAATCAATAAAGCCAACCAACAATACATCAAAGCCATTGGTCACACTTTAAGTTAGTCAACTCCAACTAGTTGATAATGTACCCTACAAGCTAGTCAACCTCGCAAGTAGTTGATGACATACCCAACAAGCTAGTCAATCCCTAAAATAGTTGATAATGAGCCCTTTCAAACTAGTCAACCCCAAAAGTAATTGACAATACAATTTTCAAAGCTATCCCAACACCATAAAGTTATCGCTTACACTTTGTTGACTATGAAAATACTTTAAAAGTCAATAAAGTTATCGCCTATGTCTTATCAGTTATGAAAATACTTTAAAATCAAAGAAATTATCGTCTACACCTTATCTGCTATGGAAATATTTTGAAAAATAAGTAAGTTATCATCTATGTCTTATTGACTATGAAAATACTTCAAAAATTAATAAAGTTATAACTTATGTCTTATTGGTTATGAAAATACTTTAAAAACTAAAAAAATTATTGCATATGCCTTATATACTATGGAAACACTTAAAAAAATCCAATGAAGTTATCGCCTATGTCTTGTCAGCTATGTAAATACTTCAAAATCAACAGAGTTATCACCTATGCTTCAGTGGCTAACAAAAATACTCTAACTTAAATGGAGTTATTGTTTAAACTTTATTGGCTAACAAAACACTCTAACTCCAAATAGAGTTATCACCTATGCCTTATTGGCTAATAAAAATAATTCAACCTTAAATGAAGTTATCGTCGATACCTTATTGGCTAACAGAAAAAATCCAATGAAGTTATCACCTATGTCTTGTCAGCTATGGAAATACTTCAAAATCAACATAATTATCACCTATGCTTCAGTGGCTAACGAAAATACTCCCAACTTAAATGGAGTTATTGCCTAAACTTTATTGGCTAACAAAACACTCTAACTCCAAATAGAGTTATCACCTATGTCTTATTGGCTAATAAAAATGCTCCAACCTTAAATAAAGTTATCGTCGATGCCTTATTGGCTAACAGAAAAACTTCAAGTCATGGAGTTATCGTCAATGTTCAAAGCTATTGGAAACATGTAGAACTTCTCCTATTTCTTTCCATGTCCCATCAAATAATGTCATCAACACATGCTTAAGATCAAGTCAATTTCGGTTGGATGCCATGTGATCCAATGTAGGAGGAGTGAGGTAGCAGCACATCAAAACGTCTTCTCCACTTCTTTCCTTTCTTCATTTTTTTTATAGTTTTTATAATTCTATAATGAAATTCATTGTAAAATAAGGATATATCCTTACTTAACCATGTATCATTTCTTAAAATCAATTAAATACTTTATTCTTTTTTGGTGTCTCTATTTTATTAACTAAGTTTCTCCGTTTAGGAGATTCCTAACAATTGTCAAAGTAATTAACAAAAGAAACTTGTGTCTATTGAAAGTCATATTTTTACAATACTTAATAGCATACTTTAAATTAAAATAAAATTTGATTTATGATTCGAGATTGTTTCTCAAGGTCTCCGCTATCTCGGTGGTCAACTTCAATCCCACAGTTGCTAATGCTTTTGAGTTGACTTAGCTTTAAAGTATAGTTGACAACTTCAAGTGTGTTATTAGTCAACTTCATTGAATAAAACATTATGGTTGATTGACTAAGTGAGTTCAAGTCATAGTTTATTTTGATTTAATAATCGATAGCCTCTTAGGCGTATTGTCGATTAAATTTAGAGCGTTGTCAATTTTTTTGGATTGGCTCACCTTTGAAGTATGGCCGACAGCTTTTAAGCATATTGTCGGTTGACTTTATTTGAATAAGCCACCTGGTTAAATGACTAAGTCGATTCAAGATTACCTTAGTTTGGTTTGATTTAAAGTTAGAACTTGGTCTGGTTTAAGTCTAATCTGATTCAATTCAATATTCATAATTTAATTTAATTCAATATTCAAAACTTAATCTTGATTTGAATTTGACTGGATTTAGTTTGTTTAATTTAGTTTAATATGTAGAATTTGATTGAATTGTAATTTACTAATCTCTTTCTGAGGGATAATGATATATTCCAATTTTTCTCTTCTCGGATCTTTGATAATTGGGTTTGCACTGATGTTTTATAGTATAATTAGGGGAACCATATGAAATATCTATTCCTAAAATCACTATTGGCATTAATGATTAATGCTCAATTTGCAATACTGAATTCAATTTTACTAAACTTGACATTGATTTTTAGGAGAACAATTGTCAAATATTGATCATTGATTATAGTGGAAGCAACATTAATTTCAATCTGAGTTTGACTTGATTTAGTTCAATATTTCGAACTCAATTTTGATTGGAGTCTGATTTATTTGATTCATATCAAGTTTGATCTTGTATTGGACTCTTATAGGGTTCGGGTTTGTATCTTAATGGATTTTGGTTTAAGTTTAAGTTAATTTAAGTTTAACTTGATTTTAGTTTAGGGTCATTCTAGTTTTGGTTTGACTTTGAGTTCAATTTGAGCCGATTAATTTTTAGTTTAAACTTGATTTAACCTAATTAGGGTTTGATCTAAACTTGACTTGATTTCAAATTAACTTGATTCAAACCTGATTAAGGTTGGGTCTGAGCTGATTTGGTTTATGTTAACTCAATTTAGATTTTGAGTCCAATTTAATTTGATTTTTAGTCTATTTATTTGATTAATTTAGGTCTATTTGATGGTCTATTTGAGTTAATTTAGTTTTATTCATTGAGTTTAGTTTGATTCAAGAACTCTCAGACTATTAATATAACTCTAGGCGAGCCTATGGGCCTACCTTATACGTGTGAGTCCGAAGACTAACTTGAGAGCTGGCTTAGAAGTACGAGTTTGAAAACTAGCTTGAAATGCAAGCCTAAGACTAGCCTAGAGTTGGCAGACTCGAAGGCTGGCCTGAAGTTAGTAGACTCAAAGACTGGCTTATAATTTTGGCAAGCCCGAAGACTGGCCTGAGTTTAACCGGCTCAAAAGCTAGCCTAAGTTTAGTAGGTTGTTCTAGTTTTAGCAGATCGGAAGACTAGTCTGATTTTGGCAGGCTTGAAGGCTGACATAGTTTTGGTGGACTCGAAGGCTGGCCTAATATTGGTAAGTTTGAAGGCTAGCCTGACCTTAGTGGGTTTGAAAACTGGTCTAATTTTGGTGGGCTTGAAAGCTAGCCTAAGTTTGGTGGGTCCAAATGTTAGCATATAATTTCGGCGGATCTGAAGGCTGAGTTAATTTTAGCAGGGCTAAAGATTAATATGATTTCAGTAGACTTGCAAGCTGACCTAATTTTTGTAGGACTGAAAGTTAGCCTAATTTCGGTGGGCCGGAAGGCTAACTTAGAGTCGGTGGGCTTGAAGGCTAGTCTAATTTTAGCAGACCCAAAGACTGACCTCATTTGGACATACTTGAAGGCTAGCTTGATTTTGGCAAGCTAGTTTTGGTGGGCCCAAGGCTAGCTTGATTTCGGTGGGCCGAAAAGCTAGGCTATGATTGTGATAGACCCAAAGGTTGGTCTATAATTTTAGCGGAACTAAAAATCGGCCTATAATTTTGACGAACCCAAATGCTAGCCTATAATTAGCAAGCTCGAAGGCTAATCTTGTCCAATGATCTGTGGACATGCAACACTATGAGTGGTCGCGATGCTGATGAGATCCATCGATGTGCAAGGGGCAGCCGTGAGTTCCCGTGAGCATGAAGATGATAGTCGTGCAGTCATGGACATGGTGTAGACAAGCGAGGCTGCGTGTGACTGCAAGCATAGGGTGAATTAGTCCCTCCTCCCTTTAAATCTTCTTCGATTCTCCTCTGATGCCTCTTTTCTACACTTCCTTAATTTTTTATTTTTTTATTTTTTACAATCTCTACTTCTCTCTTTCTTTTTTTTTAAATAGCCAATTTTTTTTAGCTAAAAGCTTTTTCATTTTTTTTCTTTTCTTTTTTCCTTTCTTTTTCTTCACCCACCTCCCATGCCTCCTTTTCCCTTCTTCTTAACTTTCATCATCCCTTGCAGCTTCAACTTGGTGGCCGGATTTGGCCAGATCTAGCCTCGATCGATGATTTAATAGTGGTCGGAAGCTTTGACCTACGAGAAAAGGGCACGAGGCATGTGAAGGCACCATGCAGGAGACAAGGGCACAAGGCATGTGAAGGCACTATGCAAGAGGCGTAACTGGCGCAGGGTCTTCTTCATGGGAGAGCACCAATGTGGAAAGGGGGAGTAGACTTGGTAGGCACAATACCGATAGTGGAGGTGAGCTTGGGGCGGAGTAACTAGTGTAGGAAGCAGGTGGGTTACAAAGGCCAGACCAGATGAATTGCGATGTGGTTGGAGACTGGGCAAAGCTTATTGGAGGCAGAGGCCAAATGGGTTGCGGTGTGAATGAAGGGTACGCAATGATTGTCTAGGCTTGTCCAGTGAAAGAAGCCATGAAGTAGGTTCGGCGAAGGCAATAATGGCAGTACAAAGCGAGATTAGATAGGTTTGGCGGTGACTTGCAGCGAGGTATGGGCCAGAGATTCTACAAGTGTAGTTTAGTGTAGCTTGTATTGTAGGCCAACATTATTCAACGGGACAAATATGGAAAATTGGAGCTACGACGATGAAGAAGAACCTGTGGGAACAAAGACAAGAGCAAATCAGAGAGAAGAAAGAGAAAAAATAGAGAAAATAAGATAAGAGATTACCTCCTTTTACTTCTCATTCATTGTCTCCCTTATCTCTATATTATTATGTTGTTCATTCTTTTCTTTTAAGTCATGGAACTCTCCTTTTTGATCCCATCTCTAAGATTTGATTCCTCTTCTCTTTTTCTTGCAGGACTTTTAGGGTTTTTATAGCACATGAGTGGATTAGATCATCTTTATTTAAAATTTTAAATTATAGATATGAATAATAATCTTTTGTTCAAATTTTGAATATAGATAAATAGATGCGAATGAGATTTATTTTTGTTTTACTTTAGATGAAGATTTATTTTGACAAAGGATTTATTTAGATGAGAATTTATTCGGATAAGAATTTATTTGGATAAAAATTTATTCAGATGAGAATTTATTTGGATAAAAATTGTATTTGAACAAGGATTTATTTAGATGAGAATTTGTTTGGATGAAGATTTTATTTGAACGAGAATTGGTTATGGATAATGATTTGTTATATGAATTAGCTATGAATGGATATGAATGTGACTACATGAGTGTTTATTTATTGCAAATTATAATGACTTTAAAAATTATACTTATATTAGATATTGAATTTATAAGGAGACAATTTACAAATTTTTTCAGAAAATTTAGACTAAATTATAATTTTATAAATTTTAAAGATTTTTATAAAAAAATTATTTTTAAAGTTTTAAAGCTTTGAAGGTCTTTTTTGAAGAAAATTTGGACTTATTTATGAATACAAATTTTTGAGAGATTTATTAACAAAAATTTAAAATTATAGAGATTTATTTGTGAATATAAAATTTTGAGAGTTTATTCATAAATTATAAATCTTACGAGAACTAATTTATAAATTTAAGATTTTATTGGACTTTTTTATAAATTTTTATTTAAGAGACTTATTTGTAAAAAAAATTCGATCAGAGATCATATTGTAGGAATCTATTTGATCCAAAAAATTATTTATAAAATATTTATATTTTTTATTTTAACTTAGATTTTAGATGAATTCTTTTGGCCCAATTTTGATCCTATATCCAATCCACTCAGTCCATTTTAGTTTAACCTTGAATTTTTTAAGAATTCAAGTCTGAATTAAGCTCAATTTTCAATCAAATTTGATTATTTTTTAAATTTAATTGAGACCTACATTTGAGTCATAATTTAGTGATATATAAATTTTAATTTTAATTATTTTTTAATTAAATTTAATTACGCTAAAAAAATTTTCAACCTCCAGAGCGGCTTGATGTCATCTCCTTTGGCGGTCACCAACCTTGTCCTCATCATCTCATCTGCCCATCACTGTGGGCAATCCCTTTGCTGCCAAACTTTGTTTTGGACTTCATTCTCCATTAGAACTGATCCATGATACTCCAGCTTGTAGTCCCATTCTGAGCCTCGATTGCGCTTAGTGCTTGGCCCTCCATCCCTGTCATCTACGGTGGGACCTGCTCCATTTTGGCGAGAAGCTATTTATCTTTTTTTTTTAAGGCACTTCTCCCTTATTTTTGAAATCGGGGCTACTTTTTTCGTCGTTGCTACCCAGTCGTAGTTAGGGGTGAGAAAAAAAAATCGGAAAATCGGTTAACCGAACCGTACCAGTTAGAACCGTACCGAAAAACTGATTATCAGTGCAAACCGGTACTGTTCCGGTTCTGAAATTTCACAGAACCGGTTTTCCGGTTTCGGTTCCGGTTATTCGTTCTATGAAAAACCGGTTAACCGGAACCGTACCGGTTTTCCTCTTTATATATAAAACCCTAACCCTAACCCTTGCGCCGCCTCCACGCCTCGGCCTCGGCCTCGACCTCGGCCTCGTCCCCGAGCTCGCAGCAACGCGTCGACGCCGCCTCAGCCTCGCCCTCACCTCGCCCCCGAGCTTGCAGCAACACGCCGACGCCGCCTCGGCCTCGCCCTCGCCTCGCCCTCGAGCTCGTAGCAACGCGCCGACGCCGCCTCGCCCTCGGCCTCGCCCTCACCCCCGAGCTCGCAACGACGCCGCCTCGCCTTCGCGCTCGCCCCCGCGCTCACAGCGACGCCGCCTCGCCTTCGCGCTCGCCCCCGCGCTCACAGCGACGCCGCCTCGCCTTCGCCGGTCGTCGCGTCGCCGGAGATCCGGTTAACCGGTTTTAGAACCGGTTTAGAACCAGAACCGGAAAACCGGTTCTTCATCCAAACCGGTACGGTTCCGGTTCTCAATTTTTTGAGAATCGGAATCTGGTTCCGGTTCTCAAATGAGCAAAACCGGTCCGGTTAACCGGTTTTGCTCACCCCTAGTCGTAGTTATCAAATCCTATCCAAAGATGTTGAAGTGTGAAACAAGTCAAAGGTGATATTGGTTTTGTGGGCCACTATGCCTTAAATTTGGGCTCATAGAAAACAAGTTTTCTTGGTCATTTTCTTTATACAGGTCATGAGCATGGGGATTGGAATGCAATGGTTGCACTGATCGCGAGGCAGATCAATAGTTTATCCCATAAATGACACCACTTATATAATCACTTGATACACCCGTTTGATTCGAAATCAAAATCTGAATTAGGATTAATACTAGTAAATCACTTTTATAAACTAATATTTTTTTATCAAAATTAACATTTCAATAATTTAAAATTCGAAAAATTATTTAATTTTTTATAATAATTTAATTTAATACAGCCTGATTACACATCTATATTTAGGATATATTAATCAATATTGTAGTTATTTCAATAGATATATGATTATTTCAATAATTAGAGAGTGAATGCATTTGGTAGTTTATTTTTTGTCATCATAGCAGCACATGGTTTGAAGCAATGAAGGTAGAAACAGGAGGTGGGGTCAACTCACTTGAACTCGTATCGTCTCCATATTTTCGATCATTAAAGCACCCCCTTTGCCTTCCGCCTCATCTATCACTGCAAATAGGTTCACTAATTGACCATGGTCTTAGTTTGAGGATACTTTGTCAAAGTAGCCTCTTCAAAAAAACTATCTCCCATATCAAAGTAAATAGGAGCTCCTCTATCTTCTTCTGATTAGTGTTGTGTTTTGCCCAAGGTCTAAAACATGCTTTGTACTTTATCTGATGATTCACATCTTAGGGTCAAGCTTAAAAAATGTCACTTTCTAACTTGCAAAAATTTTTCAGAAGTCAAATCATCAATCTTAGGACAATTCTCAATTGGACCGATTCAATTTAACAGATTTGATCCAGCAGTCTTGGCATCATAATACCAATCATTTATATTCAGACTGATTTATAGAGGGCATTTGGATCGATTTCGAATTTGAAATTGTGAAATCAAAAAAATGGAATAATTTCGGAGAATTAAAAGAATTGAAAAAATTGAAAAAATTGAAAAAAATTTCAGTATTTGGATGAGTACTTTTTAAATGAAATTAAGATTTGGCCAATTCATAAGTTCTGAAATTTTGTTATTTAGTTAACAAATGAAATTGATTAATTTCATTAATTTGTTAAATTCTTGTGCTTGGTTAAAATAGGAATTGAGAATTAGCATATTACACAAAAAATAATTTAGATGTAAATTCTTACCAAACCTAGAATCCCTTCAATATAAAATTGGTAAGTTAATTTTCCACAATAGCAAGTTTTAAGAGTCGCAAAAGAACGAAAAAGTTTATATAAATATAATGTTAACATAATTATTGTATTATTTAAGATAATCTTAGTATTTTAATGTAAAAATAATTTTTAATACACCCCATCGTTTCTTTTTGAAAATATTTTATTTGTAAATAATTAGGAAAATATAATAATGTTATTATTAAATATATAAAAATGATTAAAAATAATAAATATTTAAAAAAATGTAAGGCCAAAAATAGAAAGATAAAAAGCCAAAAAAAGGCCAAGATAAAAAGAAAAAAAATAGAAAACAAAAAAAAATTTTCATCTTCATTTTATTTTTCTTTTTTCCTTTTTTTTCATCTCCCCCTTCTTCCACCTCCAACTTCTTCCCTGAACATTTATTTTCTGTTTTTTCTTTTTTCAACCTAATTATTATTCAATAAAGAATCAACAAAATAGAAAAATAAAAAGAGCGAAGTAAACTCGGCCTCCTTCTCTGGCTTGCATCACCATCGCCGTTCTCCAGCTCCGTCATTCTCTTTGACGGTGCTTGCAGGCTTCTCCGACGAGCTACTCCTCATCACGACGATGTAGAACAATATCTTCACCATTATCCGCAGCCTGAAGCTAGTGGAGGGATGCAAACATCGCCGCTTTTCACCACCGTCACTGACAACAGCGACGATTTAGCCACCTCCAAGTTCCACTTCCTCTAGGTCCAGCAACGCATGGAGTCGGAGACGAGGTTGGTTCGGCAGCGCACGAGGTTGAAGACGAGCTGGGACCGATAGCACACGGAGTCAGAGATAAGCTTTGACCAGTAGATGAGCTTCAACCAATGGAGCACGTTGTTGTAGATCAGCTTTGACCAGCAGGCATAGATCGATTACAGAAGGCACAAATCCAGCATGACAGACGTCGACTCACCATAGAATGCACAAATTAAATACGACAAGAACTAATCGTGCTCGATCATCGACGAAGATGCAAATCGAGTATGGGACGTGGTCAAGCACGGAGAAGACGAGAGCAGAAATAATGGTTTCCTCTGGAAAAGCTTGCACTC
This sequence comes from Trichopus zeylanicus subsp. travancoricus, assembly GCA_005019695.1. Classification (NCBI taxonomy): domain Eukaryota; kingdom Viridiplantae; phylum Streptophyta; class Magnoliopsida; order Dioscoreales; family Dioscoreaceae; genus Trichopus; species Trichopus zeylanicus. The sequence continues at coordinate 751,871 of RXID01014311.1, forward strand.
CCTCATGGAAAAGCAGTGAGAATTCATACGTGAAATCCAAACCAATTCTCCCGAAATTAATGTTTTCTGCAGTAAAAAGCCAGGAATTCAAAATCCGAAATTCAGAAGAATTGAAAATCATCTAATTTTTTTAATTTCTGAATATAGAATTAAACCAAATACAATAATATAAGAATCCTTCAATTCTCTTCATTAGGAATTTCAAAAATCAAACCAAACAGCCCCATATTCCTCTAGTAATCGCATCCTTAGCTTTCCTTCCTACCTCTTCTCTCAAATGTCATTCTAGGCCCAGTTCTTTGATTCAGGATTGAAAGGGCAGCTAAGCACGAATCGGTACCGTGAACCTTCTGGTTGGTTGCAAATCAGACTGATTGCAGCAGCCGTGCTGGTCATAAAGTAGGTTTAGGGTTTTTCTTTTTTCCCCTCGGGTGAAGTAATTTTACCCCGAATTCTTTGATCCCCAGCCAGCTCCACATGTAAGCAAGCCCCTTCCCCTCAAAAGCCCACCAAAACTCCCCCCTAGACCTATCCCCAAGTCTGTGGGAACTTTCTTCATACTTGGATACTGAATCAGTGACGATTAGAAGGAGAAAGTCACAAGATTCATTGTTTGAGCCCTAACTCTAATCCAATCTGCCTGCGAATTATGTGGTATGCATCTCATCCGCCTCCTAATGTTTTTTAACCAAATGATTAAGCTGTCTTTGGTTAAGTTTGATCTTCTTATGGTGTGATTTTCGTGTTTGTTAGATATTTTTGTTGCCTAATTGTTGCGCAAAGAAGCTCGGATCACTTGCCGATTTCATGGCAGATAACATGGATGATGTAGTTTTTTATGAAAATACTGTCAAGGCTGAAGTGAAGGTTGAAGCAAAGGAAGAAGAAGAAGAAGATGATGATTACTTATTCCACGCAACTAGCAATATCGAAGAACAGGGCACTGAAGATGTTTTTGCAGGTCACTGTTCAAAGAGAAATTGTCGCTCAAGGAGATTGATTAAATGCTCTAATAAACCTGTAATTACCCTAAACAAGGCCAGGTTAAGTAGTCTTCTTGGGAAGTTGATGAAGGGTCATAGGTGGAAGGAAGCCAGTGGTGTCTTGAGTGTGCTGTTGAAAGGGACTCCTCGTGGATGCTCTTTCACTGAGGATCAAAGAAATTTCCTGGTAATTGCATTTGGCATATATTTAAAAAATTGATTCCATGGTGTACATTGTTGGTACTGTTCTCTTGTGCTGTTCAATTATGGATCTTTGTCTTTTTTTTTCTATAGGTTGCCATGGAGATTCATAGGAGGTGTAAGGGGATAGATCGTTTTGAGAAAAATATTAATCAGATTCTTAAAGCGAGGATGCATAAACTTGTCTGGGGAAGGAAGTGCCCTCAGAAGGTAAATAGTATGATTCCTTCCCTGATTTTTAGATTAGAATCATAAAGGGCAGGAACATTCTGTGGTATTTATGAATTCCAGGAGCAATAGTTTCATTCCTTATGTGATTTATGTCTCTAAGTGCTATCATTATCTAACAGAGGCAGTCGGTCATTCTGGATTTAGCTCTTTTCTATCTGTCACAAGGGAATGACAGAGAGGCATATCATACAACCAAATCGTAAGCTATTATTTTTCTCTAATTTAATTTGCATGAGAGTTATTTTTCTGTTGTTCTGGATTTTATTGACTTCCTATCATCATTTGATGACCCTGATCGGACAGTGCAAGCCAAGGGCTTGTACATTTTTTTATTTGGCAATGAAATGAGATGTTTGCTCATCTTCAAAGTTCATCTTTTCTTTGGTCACGCTAGCCGAAATTTTGGTTTTTACAATTTTTATACAAATGTTTAAAGAAATAGCATGATTTTTCTTGAGGGATGGAGGAGGTCCTCCTCATCATACTGTCATATATTTCTGTTGCAGAATATCTCGAAAATTTTCCTTGGTAACCAGTCCTATGCAATAATACATGTAAATGGGAGGAGTGTCATGTACATACTAGTTCCATTATTAGGATAACTAACTAGCTCTGCCATGTGATTTACCTCTAAGAGAATTCTCGAACAGCAACATTTCCTCATCAATGTTTGTGGCATAACATTATTTTGCTTTTTCAATCCCATGGCAGCCATGAACAAGTGATATTTGGAACTCTACAACTTTCTTATGTTCTGAGCATTGATAGACATCGTAGTACATTTATTTTGAACTCTTGATGTTTTAGCTGATCTGAAGAATAAGTTCCTTTGCATACTTGAAATAATATTATTTGTTATCATTCATTGGCAACATGCTGTAACTCAACAATAAGATTGAGGGATCTGCACATTCTAGTGATTCGATCAAATAAATTCCCGTATGAAAAATTCTAAAATCAGACATTTTTGAAAGTTTGGCCTTTTCTGTTAAATCCTGCAAAGAGTTGAAGTGCTGGCTATTGCATAAGCTATGGCTTGTCAAATGTTTAACTTTTCTTGTTGGTATATTAATTAGTTTGCATGCCTACCTCACTCGAAAGGTCTGATATTTTCAGATTCTCTTGAGTCACCTATCTTGAGATGTAGTTTTGGAGTCTTTTCTCTGGTTTTGGTTTAGAACTTGTGACTGGACTTGCTTAATTCAAACTATTAATCTATGTCTCCTGTGCCCTAACCTGTACTGTTTTCTTTAATTCCTTAAGTTGCATCTGTTTTATACTTATATCAATATACAAATAGTTATGTAGTTCCTATTCTTATGTCTAGGTTTGAGCTGGTGAAAGATATGTAATAGGGGTGCACATCCATATACTTTTGTGGATTGGCATTCCAGACTTCATTGTGATATCTTCAATTAGGTCTCACCAGTTGATTTTTTTTTGTTCATTTGGATTCCTTGTTGTGTATGCCTCTTGGGATGAAATCTTGACTGTTCCTTTTCACATTTGGTTTCTATAAGAAAAGTAGACACAGTTTCTCTTAGCATCAAAATGAAATTTGATTTTTCTGGATGTAGAATTTTTGTTTGAAAGACCTATTATGTTGCAGTAAATCTTTTCCCTTCTTGATTCGATGTACTTGAACTACTTTCTAATTTATTTCATTATATATCTCTTGATGCATACTGCATTTTCCATTGTTAACAGGAAATAACTGCCGCTTTACTAGCTGTTATTGTACCAAACTGAATTTCCAATTACTCATCAACCCTTTTGATAGGTCTCAAACAACCTTTTTGAGTCTTTCTGAGCAAAAAATGTTCTTCCATTTCCCATTCATTTCTTATGATCCTTTCCATTGTCTATTGCCGTGTTGTAATTTACTTAGGCATATTGCAGAACTTCTGGAAGCATGGAGTTGTAGCAAACTTAAATGGTGTTGGAATCGGCACACATGCATGTATATATCTACATGTTTTTTTCAAAAATAAATCATGGTAGAATAATTCTGTATTGTTTCAAATACGAAGTCATTTTGACTTGATTGGTAGCCACAAATCTTTGATTGAATTTGAATTGTTTGATGGAATAAGCTTGACCTTTGAATCTGATATTAGCTTAACTCAAGCAAATGTATGATTTCGAGACAATTGGCTCACATTTAAGTGAAAAATCCAGTGGATGAATTGAGTGCTACCATAGTCGTTTCAATTGTAAAATAAGATAGGCATTACTTGTAATTCATTCCTCTTGTTGCTCTCCACTTTGGTCTCCATGCATTTCATTCATCCTTAATTAGATGATGGAACTGATCTATTTTTAGTAAACATGATCAATGATGGCAAATTTTTCAGAGTTCATGTTTTTCTTGCAATGTATGGGTTGCTTCTTCCACCACAATGATTGGAAAGCATGGCTGAGGAGCATCAAAAAGCAGTTGTTCTTTGATTTTACCAATTAGACCTTTTTGTTTATTTTGCTCTCAATTAGTGTGGTTTTGACTTTCTTTTTTTTGACCATTTATGTCAATTATTGATCCCGATTAAATGATGTACGTACTCTTGCTCAAATCTCGAATTGCTCCAAATCAAGAAAGCATTGAGCATCAAGTTTACAAAGGAGATTTTGTGGTTGAGTCATGATGTGCTATATGAATGATTAGGCTACTTGGCCCCTTTTGGTTTATGTTGATCTCGTTTTTAGCTGGACTAGTTTGTCTCGATTTGAACTAAGATTGAACTAGAGACACTATTCCAAAATGAGATCATCTCATTTTTTAGCCCCAAGCTGAACGGGGTCCTTAAGCTTATACATTTAGGTTTATTTAGTCCAATTAAGAATTTTTGTAGATTAAGTTGATTGGGAAAGAAAAGGAATTCATCAAATGAAAGGAACTGTGTGAATCTGCCTACATTCTTATGCTAACTCTTTTAGTACCATATCATGGATTAAATTTTCAACATAACATATAGATGCAGATCATGTTGCTGCAAATGGAAGTAAATCATGTCATAAAATAGTGTTTCAAACGTACTGATCTAGGATTTTATGATAAATGATGAAGTCTTTGTTCTTCAAAATTCTTCTAAGATCATTACAATACACCCTAAATCCTAGATCTATGCTCTTATTTATAGTGAGCTGTCCTATTTTTACTATATTCTACCCAAGCTAAACTTCAACCTGGTTACAATGTGAGTTGGTTTTACTAATCGTTGAGTTTTGGAACTTGGATTTATGGGTTGTGATGAATCCAAAACTTCAAGTATTAGAATGGTACATTAGTGCAACTATATTTTTAACGCTTGAGCCAATGAGAATATTATTGAGCCCAATTTTCTACTAACGCCCCTCCTCAAGCTGTGCTTAGCTTAGCCTTGATTTTCTCCTGCTTCTTTGAGTTCACAAATTTTATGAGAATGTCCGCTAGTTGATCTTTTGTTTTTACATATATTGATTTTAATGTATGGTTTTGAATCTTTACTTTGATAAAATGAAGTTCCGTGTCAATGTGCTTGATTTTTTGGTTATATGAATTGCCACTTGATTGTTATATGTAAGTTGAGGTGTTTCTGTCACAAAATAACCAAGTTTATTAAGAAATGACCTTAGTCATATAATTTCTCATGTTGGTAGAGTAATAGCTTTGTATTCAGCCTTTGCACTTGATTTGGCCATTACTGTTTGCTTCTTCTTATTCGAGCTGATCAAATTTCCTTCAAGATTTATACATATGTTAGATGTAGACCTCTGTCCATAGGTGAACCAGCTCAATCTGCATCAGAATAAATATTTACTTTTATTTCTTTTTTCTCTCATAAATTAAGCCAAGTCCTGGTGCATTTTTCATGTACTTGAATATTTGGTATATAATTCCTAAGTGAGATTTTTTTTGTTCTTTCATGAATTGACTCACTACCGTCATTGTATAGTTAATATGTGGTCTAATTATAGTTAGGTAAATAGTTTGCCTATCATTCTCTTGTACATCTCTGGGTCTTCTAGTAGCTCTTCCTGATTTGGATATAGTTTTAAATTTGGATTTATGGGAGAGCAACAGGTGCAGCTTGATTGAGCTTTAGAAGGAATGAGGTTAGTCTGTAGCTTCAGCCAGAGTTTCGAACAGGCTTGTTTCAGCCAAGGTTCCAATTGTTATTTGTGAACATGAACGGCAATCTGAATTACTTGGTCAATATTCTCTAAAATATCCTGAAGTGAAGCAATAGATATTTGGAACTATCTTAGTCAGGACTTGAGATGGTTTATAACCCCTAACATTTAGTGAAATAGTTCACTTAATTCATAGTAAGATAACACCCAAAATATATTTTTACCAAACTAACCCAAATAAATTTACTATATTGAATATTGAGCCTCTCTGATTGAGTCAGCAACAGGTGCACCTTTATTTCAGAGTACAGTCTCTATATTTGCACATAATACTTTTTTTGAGCAACGATATTTGCACATAATACTTACATTTTTTTATTAAATAACACTTACTAACCATTGGATATGAGATCAATTCCATGTTTGACTACCTGTGCCATATGGGCCCACTTGGGAATTGATGATTCTGTAAAAATAACAAATGGTTAATTGGGTGAGTGGTGAATCATGATGTGATTTTAATTGCATGCATTTCCCATAGTGGTAGTGTTTGGATTTAAGTTTGTAATAGAATTTTAAAACATGTTTGGATGAGTAGAGGTGATGATCACAATCCAAACAGGCCCTATGCGCTTCATCCTTCCCATTTGCACTGGTCTTGTTTCCATTTTTGATTTGTGAACCTAGGCTTTGAGATATCTATTATTTTATCTAGCATCTCAAAATACACAAAATGGACCACAAAATTCATCTTTGGTTAGAATCGTGCTATGGTTGCTGGATTTAATGTTCTTCTGTTTTTAGCTGGATTGTCTAATGATTGGATAGGGTTATGCACTGTGAAGCATTAGTTTCTGTTTTAATACTTTGTATTGTGCCATCTTTGGTCATATGCTTGTTCATTGACTTGTTTGTTAATATGTTGAACATCTGTGAGAAAGGCTTTATTTATTTCTCTGGCTTAATTAGCTATCTGATTGATTACATGAAAAATACTGATTATAGTTTGCTGGTTGTGAGATGAGTGCAATTACCATTGCAATTTTCTTCTGTCATGAATTAGCAACTCCTCATATGTAATGGATAAACATACACAAGATTTTATTTCAATTTGGTTTGAGCTAAGCCCAATCATTTGTCCGTTTTAACAGAAACACTTGAAATGATACTGATTTTGGTTGTCATTAACAAAGAGAATACGGAGGACTGTTGAGTGGTAAAAGTTGAAGAGAACTTCTCTTATTGCAATTAGTTATCTTTGATGTTTTTATATTATATTAGCATTGCCTATGGGTGAAGCTGTCAAATCTTGAGGACCTGGATATTCAATTTCGATCTCACACTTTGACCATGCAGCTTGGTTTGATCAGCTTTAGTCTGACTAGTTTTTCTTAGGAGATTTTTTTCAAACCTAGTGTGGTTTAGGTCTTGAGTTATCCAGAATCACAGTTCACCTTTGCGTTCCAGCACTAGGGCTGTTGCTCTGAACCTTGAGATGCATCCCTGTTCTGGCAGGCTGGAGTTGAGGACTAAAAGCTATATGGGTTCCTAATTCAGTCCTCATCAAATTTTGGAGTGTCAGAATGCTGGATAGTAAAGCAGAACAAAGTGAACCAAGCACCATGTTGAGTTTGTGTTTACTACTTGAGTACCTCCCTTGGCTTAATATTTTTTGAGCAAGCAAAACTGACTAGAAAGGATTTTCATTTTTCTTCTTCAATTTAAGTTACATTATTCTATGTCAATATTTCCATCAAAACAAATTATGATTTAGTATTTGAAAGAATTTAATAACCACGTAATATTTTCTTGGCAGTTTTATTCAGAGGGCTGATTCTGTCAGTGACTCCAAAATAATTCTTCTCCATGGATTGTTATTGTACCAGATTTGGTATTCTGGTCTTCCAAAAGAGAAGCAGCTGAAGGGCTCGGACATCCAGACACCATTACATGTGAATGGCATCAATAATGGATGCGAGAAATCTGAAATGGTTGAAATTTCAAATGATCACGATGCAGTAGATAATACAGGTGCCAATGGCTCTGAGATTCAGACAGCATTAAATGAGAATGGCATGGACAGTGGATGGGAGGAATCTGAAATGGTTGGAACTTTAAAAGATCACTATGCAGTAGATAATAAAGGTGCCAATATTTCCTATAAATATGCTTCTGAAAGCTCAGTTGGCAATGGCAAGGTGTTTCCTGGTTGTAGCATTGATATTCCAAACAAGCAGTTGTGTGATACTACAGCAACTACTGGATTCTATATGGATGGATCTGAAGAAACCAATTCTCTTAGAGGCCCTAATAGTGATCAGAGGTTTTTTCATAATTCAATTTTATTTTCACATGGTTGGTATTGCCTTTAATATATATATATGCATATGCATTTTGGCCTTTTAGCTTATTCTTAATGTTTTTTATGATCTCAACTATCTTTAGATCTTGATGTTTGTAGTTGCTTTAGGTGATGTTTTAGAATTAATATTTATCATGGGCTATAATTATGTACTAGCTTCTGACTCAGGTCAAAAATCTGCTATCTACTGATAATTATCAAAGATAAAACAACAATTTAGTTTCAGGTTTTATATATTTTGATTTGTTGAAAAAATACCATACACTGGGTACATACAACCTGTAGTCTTTAGATACTGTGTAGTTCTCCTGCCTCCATTTTTCCTTCTCATGAAGATTAGACTAAGGATCCCTCACATGTTGTGGTATCAAACTCCTTGACAATCATGGATTTCTTTATAAAGTCCTTACAAGGCAATAGGTTGTTTTTGAGTTAATGAACCAAAATTTGTCAAGTCCTTTGGTTCTTCATTATCCAAGTTATTCTATGTCTACCTCGCCATGACTCCATGTTCCTATAAGTCATAGTTATAAAAATTATCAATCTTGATGTTTGCCACATGTTATGGTATTCCTTTTCAAAATTAAAAGACTTATTATTATTGCTATAGAAAAAAACACGGGGCTGAAGATGGCATGCATTTTTACTACTTATATCTCATATCACCAAGGTTTTAAAAAACACTAAGTGTACTTAGGCAGTTAGGGGACCACATAGCGCCTAGGCAATACACAAGCGCACAGGCAGATTTCTAGGTGGTTCGAATAGAACTCTTAAAAGACTAAATATATACACATGAAATTAATGATATATTACATTAAGTGGTACTTCTGAGACTTTTGGAGTAGCAATTCCGTTGTAATTATTTTAATTAAATTATAGATAATAATATTAATATTATAATAGTATTAGTATTAAAAATTTTAAATTTATTTGACACATTATATTCACTTAATATTATCAGTCTATTACTTTATACTATTCTAATTATCCTAATTATAATATAATTAGTTAGTTATTTATTACTTTTATTATCCTAATAATATAAATACTTTTTAAAAATATTATAATTGAATATGACCATAATTTTAATTAATTTTTGAAATTATAATTGTATAAATATTATTGATTAAAAAATATTATATTTTTAACTATCATAATTATTAAGTCACTTCATTACTTTCACATGTCACACTATTCAAACGATCGAACTTATACTTTTTACTTTAGATTTCACGATTCAAACGACTGAAATTACGAAATTTATGAAATTTTCATTTTTTTTACATCCACATCAAAATTATTCAAGCGATCAAAGTCACACTTTCATCATTTTTTACTTTCATCACTTCTATTAATTTTATTACTTTTATCACTTTCGAAAGTCAAGTGTCATGTAAACACTATCTAATGCAAAGTAGCCTATCAAGCGGGTTTCTGTTTAATGGCTGTAAAATGCTCTTATTACATTAATAGCCCTTGAAGCATGAAGTGAAATAGTGGAGGGGCTTGAGTTTTTTATTGTTTAATGTTCAAGGATGGTTTGAGAAACCTCCTTGGAGTGAAAACTCACAAGTTATAAGATTTAAGCCAACAAGTGCTTAAAACGACTCATGGATTTATGATACAATTGGAGGGAGAATGGACATTAAGTAAAAACACATTTAGCTCTGAACCTCAGAAGTGGAGGAACAATTCTTTCCATCATCTAGTTAATTTAGAGAAGTTAAATTCATACAAGTTCATTGTAGAAACCTTTATCATCCAATTAAGATAGCTATTTAGGTTAATACTGCAAATTATCCAAAATTTCACTTTTGCTAGCTATTAAATTCATGATATAGGTTTTTTTTCCTTTTTGTTTTGAATAAATATCATTTGAGTGGTTGACACCTGATACTTATCTAATATTAAAACAAAAGTTTTAGTATGGAGTATGTTAGAAGATTTCAGTATTGAGCTTTAAGAAAAATCTTTTTGGAATAAAGCTTGTAAATATCTGACCTGTAAGTTAGTTGTGTTATATATTGACATAAGACTGGTGTTCTTGTTAAGATAGTGAGTTAGTAGTAATGTTCCATAGGTGAATGAGGAACGAAATAATCAATTTTGTTCAATGCCTTTTTTGGTGAGTTTGCATGGCCTATAAACTACAGGTATAGATATCTAAGTTTAGAGGCAAAGTTAATATTGAAAAGTAGTTTGAAGCATGCATATGCCTCTTGCTTGTTTGTATATGATTACATTGACAATTGTGTATATGTGCATTTATTTTTTGGGTTAATTACATTCTAGTAGCTGAAATTTTTTCAAATTACGTGTAAGTCTTGGATTCTTGAGGAATTATATACAAGTCTCTCAATTCTAAAAGCCATACATATGTTGAAGTAATGAAGAGAATTAGGGCTCAGAATACTCATGTAAGACTCAAAATTTATACATATGGTTGTACAACAAAGTACCTTTCAATATTTGAGAAACTTGGGTTTATTATAACCCATTAAAAAAAGTCCAAGACCAACTTGAAAAATAGTAGCCAGGGGCTGTTGGAGAAGTTCAAGTAGGATTCTAATATAGAGAAAACTCTATTTTGCCCTTATGAGGTAATAGTGTAGGTATTATCTCTCTTCTTCATAAAAATTGAGGCGTCAGGGTTTCTTCTTGAGTTAGTATTTCAATGATTTTCTGGCCATAGAAGTCTTTGACATGGTTAAAGCAAGAGGTATTTGCAATTCGCTAGGTCAACTCTAAAGCCCTAGTTTTTCTAAGAGGGGAAAATATTTATGCTAGCATTGGATGGGGGAAAATAGGCTTTTTGACACCGTGATTAACCTGAACCATGGTTTTTTTTTTACAAGATTTTATTATGCATAATTCCTTAGGGATGGATATGACTATTTAGAGGTCAAGGAGTTTTACACAATTTCTCAAAAGTCAAGGACTTACATGTAATCAACACTTATCTTTATATCCAGTTATTTTTGGACTACACGAATTTTGATACAATGTAACTAGTTAAAGAAGATTCTCAACTCGTTAAGCAGCGAACTAGAAAAATGACAATTAGGGGACATTGGATGGGTTTTGTAGAGGCAATAAATGAAGTTAGGGTCAATACGATTCTCATTTTTGTATTCAAACTGATTGGTAGGTTGAACAGTTGTTCATATGTATATATTATGCAAGGAATCCAATAGTTTCTATATACAAAAAAGAAATACAATGTTTTAGCTTGAATGAAAACAACATAAAAGGCATGGCCTTAACAATTTAGAATCTGGCATATGGCATTTAACTTTCACATCATTCTCAATCCTCACTTGACCAAACCATCATAACCGATCAAATGCAAAAACCCCAAACAGATAATAAATACTGAATGTAAATGCTGCACATGCAATGGGTCCTTTTTTATTTTTTGAGTGACATGAGATGAGAATCAAAAAATGAACATTTGTTCTTTACCCTTCTTTTTTTTTTTTAAACATTATACCTATTTGGACTATGTTGTTTTGCTTGCAACACTTTTTTTCATTAGTTCTCATTTGTATTACAGTTGTGTTTCTTGAGTTTTATTCTTATCGTTTGCATGCAGTTAAGAGTTGTGTTTCTTGATTTCTTTTCTTATCTTTTTCATGCAGTTTTTTGTAGAGTTGTTTATCTAGTAATTTCCACTTCCGTTGTTTTCAATTCCATTTTCTTGTTTTATTTTTTTACAGAAGGCCTCGACAAGAGTTTGCTGCCTTTACAGCTAAAGAGCTTGCTGCCTTCATGGCCAAATAACTCAACTGAGGAGCTTGAGCAATTTATTCGCTCACATAGAGATTTGCTTAATGAAGATTATGTAGATGCTGTAAAGTATTTGCGGCTTGCTCTTCATTCACCATGTCCATTATTGGCAGCATTACAACCGCTGATACAGGTGATGTATTTCATGTTCTGGTTTGGGGGATGGACAAATATTTTTGGAATCTCCAATTTAGTTTACTGTTTCTGTTGTCAACAACATACACTCAATAGTTCCTAGTCTTCTACTTCTAGACCTCCTACACAACTTTCTTTGTGCATTTTACATTCTTAACTTGACTTTAGTTTGTACTTCAAGCTTGTTGTTTTGGCATTTTGTTATTTGTGGTTCATCTGTTCTTTCTTGGCTGAAATCTTTTCCTAGTTTCTCATATCTTTTACAGACAGCAAGCAATTTTAGTTGCTCACAAATTCCAAGGAAAATCACATTTAAAACTTAAAAGAGTCACTAATGCTTGCTCCTGCTAAAATGATCTCCACTGAGTCAGGATTGATATTTTTGCAGCTTCTCTTGTTTGGTGATCGAGTAGAGGAGGCATTAAAGGAACTTGAAGAATTTTGCTGTAGAACTGATTCAGTTCTACCTTTCGGGTTACTTCACAACCAAACTGCCATCTTTTTCTCATTTAGTATTGCTAGTACTTGTTTATGCCAACTATATCCATACTTGTCATTGTGTCTTTGCAAAAATGCTTTATATCTTAAATTTTATAATATGCTTTATCCTAAAGTGGTTGCTTTTCCTGTAATAAATAACCTTATGCTTTTCCTTGGATTTACATATTTACATATAGAAATATCTGAATATAGCAAAAAAAATATCATCTATAAATTATGAGCGTGTTACTTATTGATCCAAGTCCCAAAAATGTGAGGAATATAAGGTGCTAAAATTGAAATCTGTAGTATAAGATGATTTAAAATGAAAAATCTACAAATTGGATCTTGACCTATGTATGCTAAAATGCATGTGGATTAAGTTTCACTTGAAAATGGTATATCTACACTATTATTTGAGTATTACCTATTGAACACCATCCAACTGTTCATCACTTCGGCATAGTATAAAATCTCAAAACACTTCAGCATAGCATAGAAATCTCAAAATATGGTGAAATTTGTTTATTTATATTTCAAATAGTATAGATTAAGTTGAATTATTTGGATTTTCAATTAGGACTGGATATATTAAAGATGATTGTCGGATTTATTTAGTCCTTTCAGTAGGATTATATACATATAATATTAAAAATCCTATTGGGAGGATTGGGGGTGTGAATTCTACTAGGTCATTGACTTCAAATTATAAAACTACACTACTCAAGTTGATATACACCATCACTACCATCTAGAAAATGAGTTTTGCTTCTTTTAAATAATTTACTTATGGTCTAAATTATACAATAAATGTATAGTGCATGTTGATTAAGTTTCACTTTCAAAAAAAATATGTTTTCATTATAAATTCAAAATATAGTGAACTTCGGTCTATTAGTATCTTAAAAGGAAAAGAGGATTCAGAATAATTCTCACTAAGGCTTAGAAATATAGTTGTGCTAGTATACTATCTAAATATTTGGAAAAGGTGCTTTTGTGATGTTTAGTAAGTTCACAAGTTTTATACAAAAGCATATGTTTGGATTTACAACTAGGAAATATAATTTTTAGTTTAGAAAAGGATAGGTATCCTAATTTTTAATACCATAATAATATATTTTCCTTTTTACTTGAATAGGTTTTGGCTTGTTATGTATCAGGATCACGAAAATATTGCTTTCCATTTCTGATGCAGTGGTGGGGAGGGCAAGAGAAATAAAGAGAAGATTACTGTATTTTTATAATGATAGATCCTTAAATCTACAAAAAAAGATAAAAAAATAAATTTAAAATAAGAGAATATTATTGATAGAAAAGTTCTCTTTTGTTACAAACTTGGACTGTATATATAGTCCTCTAATAAACTTAAAATTCTACTTGATGTATAGTAAAAATAAGACTTAGACTTTAGTAAGATTTCTACTTAATATATTTTAAATAAAAATATTTAAATTCTATTTCTTATTGGGTTAAAACTGTTATTGATTCAAACTGATAAATAAACTCTAATTTTGACCAATACAAAATTCGAATTATCCAAAATAATAAATAAAAAATTTGTAAAAATCGATCTCAGCTTTCCAACGGATAGTTACTTACTGAATTTGGATGAATATTTTTAAAAGCATGATCCTCGGATTGTAGCTATAACAATTCTGGTTAATCATAATTGGAGTTGAAATTCAACTTGAATTAGATATCTAATTTTAGTATAAAAATGATGTAGTTAATCTACATCAATTTCAAAATTTTTCATTAATTATCTCTCTATGTGAAAATTCTGAAAAATATAATGAGAGAAGGTAAAAGGTTATATAATAATATAGAGTTTTTATCAATTGACTTACTGATAGTAAGCTACAAGAAAATTGATTAACAGGGAGAATCGAGGAAAGATTTAATGATTTATCTTGAATAAATTTTCTATCTTTCACTATAGTATGTCTATCATTAGTTTAAGAGTACATACTTGACTTTTAGTACGTCGGATATAGAAGTGAAGAGTTTGGAATTATCAGATGTGTGATTAATAATTCATGAGTTAATGATCCATGAAGAGATTAATTGGTGTCGTCAGCTAGCTATAAAAGACAATGTCTTTTTGGTATTAATTTCTTGATCATACTTCTCCTTACTATGTTTTAAATTGACTATTTTTGAAGTGGGTACTAGTTCTCAACTTGATATTCTTGATGTGGTCTTCATGCTTGTAGAGATGTGTTGTGGATGACCTTTAATGTAAAATCCAATATTTATTTACTATGTGATTAGTTTGTCTAAAATGGATTCATTTGAGGTGGGTTCTCCTTCAATATACAATTTTTTTCCTCTTACTCTCGGGAAGACTTGTATGACTTTGGCCCACTAGAAATAGTTTGTGAATCCGTGTAGTTGGATTGATATCATTTGGAACCCATAGATGTTTTCAAGAATGACAGATCTTATTCTCTCCTACTTGTTTTGTTTTTGGAGGCTCGTGTTTCTTTGTTTTTCGTGGATATGGTTTTGCCTAAAGCTCTAATATTATGTTAAAATATTTAGGCTTTTGTAGATGAATAATTGGGTTTCTCGGTGATGAAAAGAAAGAGAAAAAGCTCTTTATTTGGAGAGAACTGATATCTATTAAACTCAGGTTCTTCTTCTTTACATAAGAGACGATCCCTATACAAGTCCAACTCTTACTTGGGACCTGTTTACATCTGTCAAACCCTGGTTCTTATCCTTTACATAAGAGAAAATTCCTATGCAAATCCAACTCCTACTTGAAACCCGTTGACACTTAAATCAGTTCTCTTTTTTCAAGTTGGATTTTTGGTCTGTTTTGGTCTTCTTAATTGGGTAGTAATGAATCCAAGTTTCTCAAGCATAAGAGGGCATTTTAATGTGCAACCATACTTGTAAGTTTTGAGTTCCATATGGGTATTTTTGAATTCTAATTTTCAATATTTTCAACAATTGCTTACCTAGTATGGCCTGTCATAATTATTGCTATATCTATTACAGGTTCTTAGATTCACTATTTGGGTAATAGTACAAATAAGTCTCCTCTATTCTCACCAAACCTCTTGTATCAAACTGATTTATGCTATTTCATTGATAGATCTAATGGGGTATAAAAATTTAATAAAATTGCATATAAAATTCTTACCTGCTAACATTTATGTTCTTCAATTGAAATCCTCGGCTACTTTGAATTTGCAATTATATTATAATGCACGTTTATTTTTTCAGACTAAAGGCCAAGCTATTGGAGAGCTTTTGGAGCAATCAAACGAGCTTGATATCTAGTTGCTATGAGAATATCTTAAAGCGGGATCCCACATGTAACTCTTCTTTGGAAAAGCTAATCAAGATGCATAAATATGGTTTTATTTCTATCCTCAAATTTACTATGTAGTTCTTTACATATTTTGTTCATTTCCTATTTTGTTCTTGATATTAGTTTTTACCCATTGATTCTTTGATTGTTTAGAGGATCATATGAACTTTCACTCCTAATATTCACTCAATCCCAAACCACACAAAATACCCATTGCTGACTGAGCATTAGCCCCTAGGATGCACATATCTAGCAGTTTTCATGTTCCCATACATGGATAAATATATTAGCATGTGGGATATGAGCGAATTCTGAAAGATCAAGTTTGTTGGTGATCAAACTGGCTTAAATTTCAAATCCTAATTTATCTTTAATTCTAGTAACAAGGCTAGTTTAAATTGTTATTGTCAATAAGTTGCTTACTCAGCATTTGCATAAAACAATCTAATGGACACTAAAGTCCGCAGAATTCACAAATCGGGTATTTGTTTGTCAAGATTTCAAGATCCATGAATTTTAGAATCTTGAATTTTAGTATGTTTGAAAGTCTGTCCAAACTGGCTTGACTTAGAATCCAACTCAAAAGTCCTGGGATTTCAAAGTCATTTTGCAAATATACCCAAGCAAACAACCCTTTATATAAGTTTTAAATTGTTTCATACTTTTATTTATATCTTGTATGATAAGTTTAAATTGCCTCCAACCTAATAAAATATTGTTATCTTCTCCATCTTTTCTCCATTTCTTTTTTCCATTCCTCTTTCTTCCCTATTTTGTACATGAACATACATTTATGACTATATTTGTATAAATATGAGGAGTTGCTTTTGTATTCGTCTCTCCCCAAATTTGCCATGTCAGATACTTGTAGATGCTTTGATATTTGGTATTTGTATCTGTCCCAATTAACACTGGCGCTAGCTAAACAGCCTTGGCAAGTTTGAGAAGATTTCTGATGCTTTGCTGGAAGGCCAGATGCCAGCATCAAAAGCTTCTCCTAAGCTTGTTTTTTGTCTTTCCAGTCACATTATGTAGCTTTATACACATCACATTGGCCATATGTTGCTTGTGGAGACGTCGACTCCTCAAAATCTTGTGTTTCCCCTTCTCTGAACTATTGAGCTACATGTTGCTCAAGAAAATGTATATTGAGCTAAGTTACTGTTCCCTGTTTCAATCAATTATCACCAATTACAATATGTTAATTAACATATCAGAATCAGCTGTAGTACATCAAATTGTTGTAATGAATTGTTTTATACAAAATCAAATTGTAGACCATGTAGCAAATAGCAATGTATTATATTTGAAAAGAAAAAGGAAGAGGAAAAAATGGGGTCATTCGAATATGTAATATGCAAAACTTGCCACCTTATCCATACTCGGTCCATGGAGCCCATCTTCCTTCAAGTGCCAAGGCTAGGATTTACTCCCAGATCTTGTGAGGGTGGTTAGGACACGCCTTCCTATATCCTTTTTAAGTGCTTGATGTTGTCATTCTTGAGCTTATCATAGCATTGCCATTGGTTATGATAGATTAGTGGATGTTGTGAAAATAAAAATCAGAAAATGCTTTCCTCAGGACATAACTAATTGGATAATGTGAAATTTTATCACAGTTGGAAATTTGGGTATGCTTAATAGATGCATTGTAGTATAATATGGTACTTCTTTGTTGGTTTGAAATTTGCTCATGTTTTTCTTTTGTTGGTGCTATTGTTATGTTTTCCCCTCTAGGAAGGTATAATACAATGGCACTTTCGGAGATGATCGCTTTGCACCTAGATGCTGTGCCTGGGAATATCAGCATATGGGGAGAATTTGCTTCATGCTTCCTTCAACTTTTGACGGACATGCAGACTGAATATGAGGATCGTGTCTCAACCAATGAAAGGATTCCTATGGTCATTAGTTCATCAAAAAACATACCAGAAAGTTTTACTAAAGGACATACAAGAGATTCATGGAGGCTTCGTTGTAGGTGGTGGGCCACACGCCATTTTAGCAAGAATTTGTATATGTTGGACGCACAAACTGGTAAGATGCTTAAAGGAAAATACTCTTACACTTTTATGTCTAGTTTTATGACAATGGCCTAAGTACTTTTTAAGTTCCTACACCATATTTTATCAGAATAAAAAGTTATTACATACTATGGAGCATTAAGGACATCTAATGCACTAAAACTAAATGTGGTTGTATGTTCGGAGGAATGATAAGCTGTATTTTGTCAATACAAAACCTCTAAACCAACATTTGAAAAGGTTGTGTACTAATTATATGTTCACTCACTAGAAAACTCGGTTCTCCTCTGTTTCAATTTCACTTGACAATATCCAATATATACTCTTGCAATACTCAGGTAGCAGATTATGGTTTCTGAGAATAGGGCTTTAGAAGAACTAGAATTTTTGATATTCAATTGGAAAAGTAGAGAAGTAGAGAGAATACCACATACCGTCTTTCCAAACCAAGACACCCTCACACACTTGTATAAAGGCCTTTCCAATCAGGCCTTATTGGAATCCGACTCTCCAGCTAATCAGTCCATTAATGTACTTATCTTTTAACTCCCAAACTTAGTCTTGGCTTAATAAACCTAACATAGCATGGACCCCAATCCTCTCATAATGAAACACCAAGTACTTAATGTACTTTAGGCAATGTACACTAACATATACTTCGTTTGACAAGTCTTCCTATTTGTCTTTTTTTCTTCCATAATTTTTTTTGGAATTCTAATTGCATTATTCTCTCATGATGTCAAAGTTTAACATTATCTACGCCTTGAGTGTGGGATCAAGTATTTTGGATTTATAGCTAGTTGTGTTTCTTGGTGCACTTTGAAGAGATGGAACATTCATGCAGCATAAATTTTAAGATGATGATATCTATTTTTATCTTATGTGTGTGTGCGCGCTATTTTTTATGGAGACTGCTCTGTTTATGGTAGAAATTTGAAGAGTTTTTTTTTTCTTTTTTATTTTCTGGTAACAGGTGCTTGGATGCTCTTAGCAAGTAAGGCTGCATGTGCAACTCACTTGTATGGGCCTAGGCATGAATATGTTATATCTGTTCTCGGCAGCCTAAGAAAGGAAGGGAACAATGATCTGGTCCCATTCGTCTGCCAACATATGCACAAATCAATGAAGTTGCAGCATCATCTGGATTAACATGTGTAATGCATGTGGATTAAGAATTAGATTTTTGGTAAACTTTGATGGCTCTACATTGTCAAAATGTGGTTGAACACTAGAAAATTTACTTGTCTTATTTATATATATGTTTTTTTATCTTTTTGGTATGCTTTTATCACCTACGCTTTCTATAGTGAGGGGGCTATTTGCCTTGTTATAAAGTTTTCTATATTGTAATTTTTAACAATTGGTTTCTTTTTTGCTGCAATATATTTCAAAATGTATCTTAAGGGTCTGGTCATGTATTTTTTTAGTTAAATTAAAATTTGTTGCAAGTCAAATACAGGATTTGAGAAAGCGTTTGTAGGCAATAGCTTATTTGTCCTTTTGACATTTGACATAAAAATTTTGATTAACATTGTCAACCTAAATTGTAGGTCAATTATTTAAAATAATAATATTTTTTCTAAAGGCATTAAAAGTGGTATTCAAGTAAAGGTATTTTTAAAGCTAAAGCTTTGTATATAAACAACATTGGGTGGGGTGGGGGGGGGTAGTGATTTTGATTTTATACTATTATATTTTAAATATATATTAATTTTATACTAATTTTTATAAAAGTTTTGTTTAGCCCAATTGGTTAAGGCAATACTTTTTTTTTCAAAAGAACATGGGTTCGAATTGAATCCATTGCAAAATTTATTTTTTCATATTTAAAATATTTTTTAATCAATTTTTTTAATTTAATAATTTTTAAAAATATATGTATATAAATTATATTTATATTTTTGCTATATTTTTAAATATTTTAAATTTAAAGTTACAGTTTAGTCAAAAAATTAAAATATAATTTAACTGAAACCAAAACGAAAATGGTTTCGGTTGAAACAACTAAAACGATCAAAACGTATCGGTTTCTCTGGATGCTGAAATCGATCTTGAAATCGAAACTTAAAAGCTTGATATAAACACCTAAATATTTCAAAACCATATATGTGCATATGCGCTAAAATTTTTTGCAAGTTACGAGATATGTTCTAAAGAATCAAAATTTTCGTAAATGGTTCACAAAAATACCTTATATTTTTTAATTGATAATACCTAATTTTTATTTGTAACCCCTTAAAAAAAAAAAAAATTACTAATAAATTCCTAAATATTTTTGAGTTTCATGATCAGCCACTTTAACTTTTCAAATTATTGTTCAGCCCATTTGTTACCCTTCCGTCAGTGCATTCGGTCCTTAGAAAATTTTCAAACGTATGCAGCTCTCCTCCCCTCCTCATTCTTTCTCCTTCTCTCTCCTCCTTATTGCACCTATTTCACCATCACCTCCTTTCCTCTCCTCAGCCTTCTCTCTCCTCCTCCTTCTCCTCCTTTTTTTTTTATTGCGTTCCTCGTACCACTATCATCACCACCATGCTTTTCCTCCTTGTGCTTATCGCACCAACACGACCATGCACTACAAATATCACCGCTATTCTCCTCCTCCTTCCCTCTCCTCTTTCTCGCGCCCATCGGAGCACCATGAATATGCACCACCACCTCCTCCTCATTCTCTCTTCCTTCTCATTCTTCGTCGTCCTCCTTCCCTCTTCTCATTCTCACGTCAATCACACCACCACCTGCTTCCCTCTCCTCTTTCTCCTTCTTCCTCCATCTTTCCTCTCCTCCTTCTCATGCCTGTCGTACCACCACCTCCTTCCCTCTGCTTCACCTTTCCTCTTCTCCTTGTTCTTTCTCCTCCTCCTCTCCTCTTCCTCCATCTTTTTCCTCTTCCTTCCCTTTTTATTCTCCTTCTTCTTCCTCTTCCTTCCCTCTCTTCTTTATTGCACTCATTGCACCATCACCACTATGCAGCAGCACCACCACCATCACCATCATGCTCCTCCTCTTCCTTTTCCTCGCTCCTTCTTCCTTCTCCTCCTTGTCACGCCCATTACACCACCACCACCATGTAGTAGCAATAACACCACCGCCACTACTTTAGACCTCTCCGATAATAACTTTTAAGCTCCATTCTACCATCATCCACATTTCTCCACTATTGAAATAACTATTTATTCTAAGATAAAGTATTTACATATGGGTTTAAATCTATGTGTAGAAATGATTATCTATAAGTAAAGTATTTATATATAGGTTAAAATAATTATAAATGAGATAAATTATTTATAGATGGGTTGAAATTATTATATATAGGATAAATTACTTATATATAGGTTGAAATAATTATATATGAGGTAAAATATTTGTATATGGGTTGAACTGCTTATATATAAAGTAAAATATTTATACATAGATTGAAATTATATATTGAAATTTTTATTTATATATCAGAAGACTTTTTTATATATTAATAGTTATGTTTATTTCTTAAAAATTTTGTTTATATATCAAATGATATGTTTATATATTGAAAATTTTATTTATATATCGAGAGATATTTTTATATATTAGTAATTATATTTATATATTATAGTTAAAAGAGAAGGGGAGAGAGGAGAGAGAAGGGAGGCGACAGAGAGAGAGAGAAGGTGATGGTGGTGCTGCATGGTGGTGTGGTGCAATGGACACAATAAGGAGGAGAGAGAAGGAGAAGGAAGAAGGAGTAGCAAGAAAGGACAAGGAGGAGGAAGGAAGGAGGTGGCGGTGGAGAGAAGAAGACAAAGGAAGGATGAGAGAAGGAGGAGAAAGAAGAAGGCGGAGGAGAGAAAAGGAGATGATGGTGCAACGGTGATGGTGGTGGAAAGAGAAAGAAGAGGAAAGAAAGAGAAGGAGGAGGAGGAAGGATGGTAGAGGAAAAAAAAGAAGGTGATGGTGCGACAATAGCTGTGGTGGAGAGAGGAAGAAAAAAGAAGAAAAAGGACAGGGAGGAGGGAAAGAGGAAGAAGGAGGAGAATAGGAAAGGAAGAGGTGGTGATAGTGGTGCATGCTGATAGTGCTGTGGTGGATATGATAAGGAGGAGAGGAAAGGAAATGGAAGAACAAAGAGGATGAGGCAAAGAAAAGGAAGGAGGAAGAGGAAAAAGAAAGAGACAAAAAAAAGATTTTTTAAATTAGATCATGAGTAAGAGAGAGATTAAGTTATTAAGATTAAAGGTCATTTTATATATCAGTTAATGGAATTAATTGCATTACGAGTTTAAAAAAATTGATTTGATTTTTGTAGAGCTAATTGTTAACTTCAAAAATGAGAGAGATTAATGATAAATATGAACAGGTTTATAGGTATTTTATTTTTTATAAGTAATTTTATTAAAAAAATAAAATTTTTTTGCTTAAGTATCACTTTACCACTAAGTAAATATATTAACAAAAATGTAGTTTAATGGGCTAATGCCTAAAAATCCCTAGATCTTACATTGGTATAGCTCCTCAACCTACTCCATCGACAAAGGTGGATGTTGATGGACAAAGGTGGATGTTGATGCCACAGATAATAACTAGTGTTTTGGGAGTTGCAGCACAATCGAGGAGGGCAGAGGAAGTAGCTTAACCTTGAATTGGCGTGCGTTTTGGACTCCAAGCGTACCAGGAAGGTGTTCTTCCAGTGAGATATGGACCAATTCCAAATCTAGATTCCATTAGTACTGTCAAATAATATTGAAGCTATTGCTTTTTGATTCAAAGATTTCCCTCAACCTTGAGGATAAAAACCAAAAAAAATATTATGGGCACTTTAAAGATATAGATAATAATTTAAAAAGTAGTTGGTAATAATATTATTGGCATTTCATAATGACGTTTTATGAAGCATCAATAATATTAGTATTATCGGCATTTCATAAAATACCGAGAATACTTATATTTTCGGTGATTTATAAAATGCCAGTAATAACTCTATTCCTGATATTTATATAAAGTGTCGGTAATACTTATGTTTTAAGATTTTTAGGATTGAGAGTTTAGATTAATTGATTCAGTTATATGTATGATTAGAACTATTGAACACATTAATAAAATACAATCACATTTGCATCAAAACTGAAATAACAACTTAAAATTTTGAATAAAAACATGATTTTTATTTATTTATTGTAATTATCATGATAATACAATATTTTTCACTAAAATACAAGGAAAAATAGTAAAAATAATACAATACAAGGGAAAGTTCAAATGGGGACTTCCAAAAAGTTGGCATGCTTGTGAGATCACTTCTTAGATTTAAACAACAAAACCTAATAAAGCTCATGAAACATCAGAACATCAGCAGTTGGAAGGAGAGCAAGTTCAGGTCACAATAGATAACAATTTTTCACACGTAAGCTTGAAGGAGAAGCACCCGGTCCTGATGGATTAGGCTGAAAAGATAGATGCTTGCCTCCAAAATCAAAAGATACACTAACCGGACGTTTTAGCCACTTTGGAGATCTCAAGGGCACTTTAAAAATGACAAAGCAATAAAATATCAGATTAAAGGATAAGTCAAACAGTAGCCATGCACATGAAGAAAAGCAACAATCTGGAAAAGGAAAGAACAATGTGCAGACTACAAATTAACTTGCTGAAAAGCTTTACATGCAGTTACATACGTAGCATTGACAGGCTAACAAAGAAAGGACACGAGCATAAGTTGAAACAATAGAAGCTTATTCATGACAACATTTAATTAGATAGTAAAATCAGCAAATGCTATAGAATTTATAGGAATAATTGCGGCATACAATATGAAGGAATCAGATAAAATCTTGCAAGCATATCATGTAGGACAATCACAACCAAGGAGCCAAGCCAACAGAGGTGTGGGTTCAGAAGGATCTTGTGAGGATTTATACGAGGACGATGAGAAAACATAGAATGAATCATATAATCATAAAATAATGACTAAATCTGTCAGCAGTCTCCTCATAAACTCACAAACCAGTCCAGCAAATAAAAAACCCAAACTAAATGGAAAGTTTTCCAAATAGGTGATGACAACTATCATACGTGATTTCATTCATGAATTCCTTATAATTATTATCAATATCTTATTATTCCAAGTCAAACACAAATAAGTTCAAGCATTGGAGATCCAACTTGATCAAATATAAGATAAACCAACCTTGAGCATAAAGTGACCCTCTAAATTAGCAAACATGCACATTAAACAGAGTTGTTCTTCAAGAACCAAGGATGCAATGCCTCAGTTCTATGTTAAATGTTTATCACGGAGATTCCAGTTACTAGAGATACCGATCTGCATTCGATTCTTGTCCAATTGAAGGATGTTTCGGACACCCGCAGACACGAGGCTTCTATAGCAGCAGAAATGCCAGGTCAACAAAAGGTATACATAATATCACTAGCCTAAACCAAACAAGCATGACTGAGAAAAATGCATTCATTAGACATATATCACGAGTATATACATAGAATAAATGGCTCCAACCAACGAGAAAGGACACAAGGGCATACATGTAACATCCAAATTGTTATCAATGCTTCCTTCACTAGCAAAGAGTGGTCTACCTGGAGTAATTTTGCTGATTTTTTTAATACAATTCACATTTCTTTTTATAAGGAAATTAAACTTGTCTTCAGGCATACATCATAAGAACGATCATTTTAGGAATTTAATCGAACCCTGATGTAATGTGATTATACCTTTTAGCTCATTTGTATCAGGACAAAAATGCTATTGTATTATATTTTGCACAGATATCATAAAATCAGTGAAAGAAAAAATAGTGGGACCATCATATACAGAGAACTATGAAAAGTATTTGTTAGACTGCAGTGTAATTAACCATGTTCAAAATGTAGTTTTAGCATTTCAGATGTAGTTACTGTTTATCATAAAACCCTTGAAATCAAACTTACAAATTGTCAAACAAAAAGAAATGTATGCCGGCGGGCGGGGGCTCGCCGGGCTCGAGCGCGGGCGAGCGGGGGCTCGCCGGGCTCGAGCTTGGACGGGCGGGCGGGAGCTCGCCGGGCTCGAGCCCGGACGGGCGGGCGGGATCGCCGGGCTCGAGCGCGGGCGGGCGGGAGCTCGCCGGGGCTCGAGCCGGGGGGCGGCGGGCTCGCGCCGCCGCCTGGTGGGGGGACCTTCCCCGGGGGGGGGGGAGGGGGAGGGGGCCGGGGGCGGGGAGAGGAACTCGCGCTGATTTCTTGTTCGAGCCCAAGGGCCATGCGCACTCGCTGGTTTGTCGGCACTCTATCGCCTATCTCGCGCCCTCACCGACCTGACCCGTACTTCCGCAAGATGAAGCCGGCCTTACACTGAGACCAACACTATCGCCAATTTGATTTCGGCGTCAGTATCGATTTCTGTCCGATATTGTTCACGTACATAATATTTTTTACGTAACTATTCATTATTTTTTTAAATTTTTAAACATATTATAATTTTTTAATTTGAAGTTAAAAAATAATTGAAATAAAGTTAAATTTTAGTCAAAATATGATTTTCATTTTAGACATTCGATATATGATTATACTTCAGAACCGCTGCCACGAAATCGCGCAGAACTAATTGTTCTGGCTCATATGTCTACAAATGCTCGTCCGGATCATCCAAGTACTGAATTTGTAGTTCCACACCCAGATGTTCCAAACTCAACTGATGATGATTATGATGATTAGTTGTATTATCTTAAAATTTATAAAATTATGTATGTGTGAAATACATTTTAATGAAAAGTTAAATGTGCTTATGCTAATTTTAACTTTTCATCATATTCATGTTATTTCTTATATTTTTTTAATATACTAATATATATTAAAAGTAGACAATATCAGTGACTAACTATCAAAATTAATATTAATTAACTAAAATAATATTTAATATTATGGTAATATTAAGTATAAATTCATCCTAATTTTTCAAATTTTTCCAAATTTTTTTAATATTTTATCATATTTTTAATTTGAAGTCAAAGTACAGTCAAAATATAGTCAAACTCTGGTCAACACCCAATTAATAATTTTAAAAAATCTTTCGGCCGAAACCGAAACGACCGAAACTGAAACCGAAACGGCCGAAACGGTCGAAACGTATCAGTTTCGCTGGGTCCCGAAACCGAAACCGAAACCGAAACGGTAAACCTTGGTTTGAAGTCAACCAATATCATTATTTATAAAATACCACCCATCTCCTAGATCTTAAGGTTCCAACAATTCAACTGGATATTACTCCAGAGCCTCCTCAAGATAGTGGAATGACTATTTTTACTAGCCCAAAATTTGAACAACCATATAATTAAGGCTAATACTAAATTCAATAACAACAGTTAGAGGATTGCAGAAAACTTAGGGACAACTGACTCAATTGAATTATTCCTCTTATTTCCTATAACACCAAAGATAAAGAACAAATTATTGGGGAGTCTACAATGTTCGAGTCAGCTCACTTGAAGAGAAAACACTCAATTTGAATAAGAGACTGGATGATTATGAGAACATGATTGTGAATATTTTTGCTCTCTTACCATAGAGGCTATTTATAGGATATACCTAAATCGACTTTATTTTTGTGCTATTCCTACAAGTATAATTTTTAAATTTTCCACCAATCATTTATGAAGGTTTTGGTGGGAAAAAAAATTCCTTCCTTACCTCTCGAGATTTTTTGGAGAATAACCACCTTGAGGAGGAGATTCTAGAAGAGATAGTGCCTAGGAGAAAGAATTTGAGACTTGGTGACATATGTGAGGTAAACTCTTGACTAGTTAATGAGATACTTCTGTAAAGTATTGGCTGGCAAGGCACTTATGTGTGATCCTAACAAACTAGGTAAGATCTTAGTTGAATGGCAAGGTACCTCTGCAAGGTCCTAGTTGGCAAAGTAGGTGATTATTTGACTTAGCAAGGCACTTTTACACAATTGGGACTTGACTTGCTTAGCAAAGTACTTTTGTAAGATTGACACTTAACAGACTTGACAAAGTACTAGCTGGCGAAATAAGTGCTTAATTGGCTTAATGAGGTTCCTTTGAGAGGATCTGATCCAAAGGTCATCTATCTTGACTCAAAAACAAACTGGGGCTCGGATTGAACTACCCCAAACAATATGCCCTATACTTTCATAGTTCAAAAATTTGAATTGGGGAGTAAAAAAGAGTGGCTTACCAAAGACTTTTGGAATATTTTTGAAGTAAGAAACTTTATTAATTTATGTGAAGTGATTTGATGGGATATTCTTCAAAAGGTCACATTAGAAGGAAAGTAATCATGTCTCAATCATTGACTTTTCTTCCTTATTTAATATTAACTACATCATTATAATTAAAATTAACGTCAAAAAATCATTAACAGTGCTAATCAAACGCTGCGATAATATCCTTAAAATCATTAATGACACTAATGATTTATGCTACTAATGAATTCAATTAGTGCTGTTAATGTATAGATATAAGCGACACTAATATTTAGCAACTGTAGCGCCTGTAATGGCACCATCAGGGATATTACTGTAGCGCTACTACAGTTATGCTGCTACAGAAGTAATGCTATAGTAAGTTACTACAGTAATTCTCCAACTGATAAATGGTATTTCTATTAATAAGACAATGATAAAATACCAACCAGTGATTTAACTTAATTTGATTACGACAACAAAGAACATAAGTACAAACTAATTTGCTTTAATTGCTCATATCCAAACAAAATCTGAGATTTTATTCCAAATGCTAAATTGTGTTTCTTTTGTACATGAACAATATTTTAATTACTTCCAAGTGGTTTTTTGCAGCTGAACTGGGATCAGTGTGCAAATCAGTCCCAAAACTATGTAAACAAGATGGTGCGGTTGAGAAATTTTGCATGTCTTCCATTGAGTAGCAATTGAATTTAGTTTATGATTGTTAAGGTTAGGATCTCTCCCGCAATTTTGCTTTCGCAAAAAAAAAGCCTACTAGAAGACCTGTGTAAAGCAAATTTGCATGAGTTAGATTGTAAACGGGCAACAATGATGATAATGATGATAAATATATAGTATGCACTCTTGCATACCCATATGTTGGTGCACTAGTCTGACGAAGAAACCACATTGATGTGAAGCTAATTGCTAGGCCCAATACACCACTTAAGGTCATCATCAACCAGAATATAGGAATCTTCAAGAGTGGCCTGCCAATTTGCTTCACAAATACATAAGCCCAATAAGACAATAACAGAAGTAAGGATTTGAATTGTAAATCACGTGATCAATAAAAAGCACACCAATACCATATTTCGATAAATGATCTACATAGGCTATTTATTGTGAAACAACTTTACATTTATTCATAATTAAATGTCCATCAATTAATGTTGAAATCAGAATACTGAATTTAATGGATGCTAAAAGATCAATAAGTTTATGTTCAAAGATTATTGGCAGAATTGTAGTAACATGGGTTAATGTTCAAACAAAATCAAACTAAATCTTTTCCTGCGATCTATGAAGACATCTAATAAATCATGACATCAGAAGCTATCATTGAGAAGAAGCAAAATAGTACTATAATTAACAATCTAGGATGCAAATTCAATTTATTTACTCACGTTTCAGCAAGGTAGTCCACTTCATTCAAGACAAATACAAGAAGGACGCCTAGAGGCAATGAAAGACTATTATTGAGCAAAACCATTGAAAACTGATTCAAATTGCCAGATTTTGTAGCTTGCTTTGCTCTATCCATCACTTGTCTCAAAGTCAGCTGAAGAATAAAAAGGCAGTTTAGCAATCATACAGTTAATGTGGAATAGGAACAACAAAACACTGCATTGTCATGTGTCGATCCCTTTGTTGATTGAATTTGATTACCAATGGAAACGAAAACAATTCAATCATTTGTAATGCCAAATAAATTCAAACTATACACATTTAAATTCTAAACTGTCAAATAATAATAAAAATAGGAAGTGTAAAAGAACCAGCTACACAGAGCACATTTGCTAATGCATGTCCAATAAGTTTGAGAAAAAATTGGGAAGTGAAACAATCATAAGAATTACCAGCATAACCACATAGTAACTAAGTAATTCACTATGGCATCTCTAATTCTCCATGACCTTGATGAGAGAGATGCAAAAAACAAAACATTTGTGAAACTACTTCAGGTTCTAAAGTACAAAAAATGAATGTATAATCAAGTATGGTTACTCGAGATTCTTTTGATATGATATACCTGAGACGCAATCCCAGCTCAGGTCCAGCAGATAAATTTTCCTTACTCTCAGTTTAACTTTGACCACTCAAAACTGAATGGATAAATTTTTCTTACTCTCAATTTAACTTTGACTAAAAACTGGATGGACAGTTCTATGTAATCCTTCAAGCATCCAGGAGAAGTGCAATAGTTTAATAGTTACATAGCAAATCTGGATCATTTTTAACAAGGTCACTAGAATGATGAGAAACTAGCCAAAGAATTACCGAGTAGGATGCTTTCAGGAAACAATTTACAATCTGCCAGGTGTAGCTGACTGCATGGAATGACAGATATATCATTCCTCCTGAAACTGCCAAGATTATCTGCAAAATTATAAAGATCCAAGCTTTTATGGTTGAATCAACTGGGTGTCTCATTAGCCAAATAATAACAATCCTTCTTCAGTTTTCAAAACAAATAAAACCATGCATCTCTATAGCAAACTAATGTGAGCTTGAGTGATAACTTTTCATATCAAAACAAACCAAGCTTACATCTTTGCATTCAATTCTTCCACTGAGCCACTAATTCTACCTTCCAAATCACACATACATTTAAAATCTGAACAACAAAAAGCTCTCTCCTTTTTTCTTTCTAAGTGTCAATACCCAAAAAAAATAAAGCTGACAATCTTGAGCTCAATTCTTCCAAGGAACTTCACAGTCTACTTCCTAAATCTCATAACTTTGCATCAAACAGGATCACTGATCCAGCCACAGTGACCTTGCTTCCTCGTCAAAGCGGCAAAAATCAAACCAATCAAGGAACCAAATTTTGATCCGTCAAAGCTCTAAAAAAGCATTATTACTTTTACCTAGCGAGAATGGGGTCGGAGGAAGGAGGAGACAAGGATAGAGTCGAAGCAGGAGTTAAGCTTCTGGGACGGGCTGAGCTGGGGCTCGTGGATGCTGTCCACAGGTCCTCCAGCCTCAACCCCACCTCGGCCTCAGGGCTCGAGCACCACGGACTCTCCTCCACTCCACTCAGCGCCATTGTGGTAATTAAAGGGATTGGAAAAAAAAGAGCAATAATGCATGAAATGGCCTTGATTCCTTATGAGAATTAAAATCTCTTTCGTCTGCAGCGAATGGAAAGCGACTAGAAAGTGGTGTTCATCAGAGAGGACGACGCCTTTTGGAAACCTCCCCCAAGAAAAAGAACCGTCACCAAAAGCCACCAAAGCTCGTCTCTTTCCTCATCCTCTCTCTCCCTTTTCTTCCCCAATCCACTCACCAGACAAATGATTTTCGATTTTGAAATCACTTACTTAATCCGATTATTATATTGGTACCAGAGATAGACCCGACGAATTTTCAGAAAACTTCGAAGATTATTACTCTGTAATTGAGCAAAAGAACAGAGAGACAAAAAATAAACATCAGATACGCACCTTGCTGCTGCTTCGGCGGCGCCACATGCTGGACTGGCACCGGCGGCGGTGACGGCAACGGCTGCTGTATAACCTTCCTGCTCGTATCCTCCTCCGCCGCATTCACTAAGGGCACAGGCGCTGCCGCCGAAGCGGGGGTGTTAGCCTACGTCGTGTTCGCGCTCTCCTCCGCCAAATCATGTCTAATATGGGTATACATCTTTTTCATTATATATATTATATATATTAAATTTTATTTATTTAATATCTGACGTGAGACTAATTTATCATATATGATATTATAATAATTTTTTTCTTCAAATATGATTTGATTATATCAATTTAATACTTTTAATCAATAATTCTTTTATTCAATCACTTCTACTGTATAACCCATGTTTTCGCACCGGCCTTTAGTGCCCACGCCTTTGCGTCGGCTTCTGGCGCTCACACTTGTGGGCTCGCCATCCTGGCGCCAGCGCATGTGCCCTCTCTCCGGCCTCAAGTCAGCATCGCGTGAGCGCTCGAGCCCTTGGGCCTGCACTCACGCCCTTGCCGACCTCACGCCCGCGTCCTCTCGTCAGTCTTTGCCGTGAAACTAACATGTGACTCAATTTAGTCGCATTATCACAGTAATTTTGATCTTAAGAATTTAAACAGCTTTGAACCTGAAGTTCTAATACCACTTGTTGGTGAATCCCAAGAGTATCAAACCAGATCCATATAGCGAGCCAGACACCAAACCATCTTAAAAACTCAAACTTATGAGATATGGGTCTTTTTCACTATATCTATTGGACTCTATCTATTTAATATCTGATGTGAGACTAATTCATCGCACCTGACATTATAACAGGAAAGCACGGAAGCACGATTGGGTTCATACCGGGAGAAGAGAATAGTGGTGGCCTAACTTCTCATAATTCAACCTTGGTCATGACAAAATAAGAAAATACTCCAGCTTCATCTCGAGATTAGTAACCAAGGGATAAATAATGGTGTGATCATTGTGGTAAGCCATATCATACTTGAGAGACATGTTGGAAGATACACGAAAAGCCAAAAAATTGAAAACCTCGAAATCAAAGAGAGCCAAATTGGTCTAGTTGTGCAGTGGAATCAAAAATCAGAAAGTTTGCTAATCTCAACTTGTCAGTAGATCAAATTGAAGTCCTTCATTAGCTCTTGAACCAAATGAAACTATCAAAGACACCTGATCCAATGGAATCGCTGAAACTGATAGCATCAATTGCCCAAAGAGGTAATACAAGGCACTCCTTGCTATCTTAGAAACTTACTAGAAATTTCTAGATTGTGGACAGGTGCTTTAGATCATGTGAGAGGATCATTGGATGCTTTGTCAACCTATAAAGCATGCGAGGATAACATTAGCATCTTAGTGGTTAATGGTGCTCCAGCCATAGGTTACAAAATAGTTCATTTGTTAAACTTAATCCTGAAATTTGTTCTACATGCGCCAAAGTTAAAATGCAATTTGTTATATATTAAAAGGTTGATTAAAGATATGAATTGCATTGTGACATTTTTTTTCATTTCATTGTGAATTTCAAGGCATGTCTTTGGGGAGGATGTTGGCAGTGTTGAGGAGAAGGATGGCCTCTATTACATTTGCGGAACATGTTAGTTCTCTAGACCAAAATCATTCAACAAATCATCCCTTTTGCTATCTCATACTCTAATGTTATCCTATGACATAAACATTTAGGACACCCTAATTTTTCTTATCTTAAAGCATTTTATTCTTGCTTCTTTATCAATATAAAAATTTCTTTCAATACGAGTATTATATTCTTGCTAAACAATTTAGAAATAACTATCTCATGTAATCTTTCAAACCTTCCAAGCCATTCCATTTGATCCATAGTGACATTTAGAGTCCAACGTGAATGCTTAGCTTAAAGCCTTTTATTCTTATCTTAAAGCCTTTTATTCTTGCCTCTTTATCAATATAAAAATTCCTTTCAATACGAGTATTATATTCTTACTAAACAATTCAGAAATAACTACCTTATGCAATCTTACAAACCTTCCAAGCCATTCAAATTGATCCTTAATGACATTTAGGTCCAATATGAACGCTTAGATTGATTGGTGCTCGATGGTTTATCACTTTTATAGATGACCATATGAGACTATAGTAGGTCTACCTCATAAAACAAAAGTCTCAGGTAAGTACTATCTTCAAACAATTCCAAAAACTTATCCTTAATATTTTTCAGTCATCCATTCATGTCTTTTATATAGACAACAGTCAAGAATACTTCTAAAATGAATTCAACTAACACTCACTGAAAATGAAATTTTTCACCAAAGTTTTTGTCCTTATACTTCCCAACATAATGGGTTGGCTAAAAGAAAAAACTGTCACCTTCTAGAAATGGGTCGTTCCATGATGTTTGCAAGTTCGGTTCCAAACTCCTATTGGAGAAAAGTATTACTTACAACTTTCTACCTAATCAATTGCCTTCTTTCAAAATCCCTTGCATTTTAGACTCCCTTGAGTATATTATTAGAAAAATTTTCTTACACTTGGATCCTTAACTCTCTTGATTCTAAAGTCTTTATTTGCACCGAATTTATTCATAACCATCTCCCAAACCAAAGCAAGCTTGATCCTAAAGCATTTAAATCCATATTTGTTGGATACTCACCAACACAAAAGGCATGTAAGTAAATTTTTTTGTCTCCTCTAATGTGTCCTTCATTGAAACTCAGCCCTTCTAGTCCAATGCCTCTCTTCAGGAGGAGATATCAAGTGAAAAAAGGCATTGAGATCCCATCATCTCTCTACCTATATCACTTCTAAATCCTTATTTATCCTTGCAGTCTGACACCATTTCATTTGCAAAGCCCCACGTGACTAGTCAAGGGGTAGAAAATATTCCTAAAAAACCAATCTTGGTTTACTCTAGAAGGCCTCAAGATTCTCAATTTGACTAAATGTTAGACTCTAAGCCAGGTCCACCAATTGAAGCAGTGAAAGAAAATTATATTATGGTGGACAACTTAGACATTCCAAAAGCTCTTTGAAAGGGGGTAAGATCATGTCTTAAATACCCTATTTCTAACTACTTGACATATTCAAAAATTTCTCCATGGTTTAGGGTTGTCGCAGCTAGCATTGATAGTACGGAGATTCCCAAAGGCATATAAAGTGCCCTAAAGGACCCAAGATAGAAGGTTGTTGTCTTGGAGGAAATGAAGGCACTAGTTATGAATAGTACATGAGGCATTATGGAGTTGACTGAAGGAAAAAAGTGTTGTTGGAAGCAAGTGGGTGTTCATAGTAAAATACAAGTACAACGAGAGTATTAAAGATACAAGGCCAGATTAATATCCTAAGACTTTACTCAGACTTATGAAATATGTTATGAGGATATTTTTGTATTTGTAGATAAGCTAAACTCCATCAGAGTCTTGTTATCACTTGTCGCCAACTAGACTGGGAACTCCATCAACTAGACTTGAAGAATGTGTTTCTTAATGTGGAGTTAGATGAGAAGATTTACATGAGATCACCTCCTGAGTTTGAGATAGAAGAAATAAAAGGAAAGGTGTGCAAACTGCATAAATCCCTCTATGGTCTTAAGAAATCCTCGAGGGCATAATTCAAGAGGTTTAGCACTTCATTTTATTGGCTTGGTTACAAGCAAGGACAAGCCGATCATGTCTTATTCAAAAACCAAGCAAGAGATGGGAAGAAGACTACACTGATTGTATATTTTGATGATATCATAATCATGGGTGATGATAACCAAGAAATAGAGAGTCTAAAGAAGCAATTGAATGCAAACTTTGAAGTTACAGATCTAGAAAATCTGAGATATTTCCCATAAATGGAGGTAACTAGAAGTATAAAGGGTATTTTCATTTCTCAACGTTTGAGAAAAACATGTGAGTGTGGGAGTAAACCAACTGACATACCATTAGAGAAAAGCTAGAAAAGGAAGAAAGCTAAAAGGGATTCAGCAGTGGATAAAGGGAGATATCAACACTTAGTAAGCAAACTCATTTATTTATCTCTCACCCAACTAGATATTACACATACTATAAGTGTAGTAAGTCAATATATGCATTCTCCTACTCGAAGACATCTTAATGCTGCTAATCATATCTTGAGATATTTGAAAGGAACAACTTGTAAACTCCTATTGTTCAAGAAAAGTGAAGAAAGAGGAATTGTGGGATTTGATGATGCTGATTGGGTCAGTTGTTGATCTTTAAATTTTAATAATGATTAAATTAGTATTTAACAAGTTTCTTAAGTTGTGATAAGTTTAGGATTTGCAATGATCATCTAAGCTCTTAGAGAACCAAGTCTCAATATTAAAGCTTGAAGATGATGACTCGAAGATAAAAAAAAAAGAAGATAATTTGGAGATGAAGCTTAAAGATCAAGTTGATAGCTCAAAGAATAATCAAGATGCAAGATGGACTCCAAACTCATAGGTTTATGTTTTCATTTATTTTAGTTAAGTTGAATATTTGGTTTTGAGTTTATTTGTTTAGAGTATTTATCGCGTTAGAAATCTCTTAACATAGTTTTTTACCACAACTGGCTAACTGATTGAGTAACTAGACAACTAGTTACATGGATCTATCAGTTTTGGCTCACCTAAAGTGGACGTCTAGTTGTCACAAGTGATTGTTCAATTTAGAATTTTTGCATAACTAATGGTTAGTTTTTTGATTGTTGGAGCAAAACTAATTGTAGAATTTTGCTTGAATGGCTAGTTTCAACTCATAAGATATAAATTAGCCTGATTGGACTTCTCTAAATAAGTTTTAAAAACTTCATGCTCTATATAGAGAAGACATCAAAGCCACCCAAGTGTACTATCCCAAGAATACTCTTAATCTCTTTTAATCTCAAACAAATCTTCAATGTTCTTGAGCTCTATTTTGAGGGACTTTGTAGTGAATTTTAAATATACCATTTCTTATACTTTTTCACTTGTAAACACTCTTACGTGCTAGGAATGTAAGAGTACAATAGCTTCAGTATGGAATGTCACTTATTTGGTGGGAGTAAGGGATTGTACTAGCATAGCTTCATTGACGAAGCAACACTTGCGATTTGTAAGTTGATGTAAAGGCTTGACATTATCTCAAAAAATGGTATTACTAGTTAAGGGATTGAAATCCTTAAGAGCGAGACAATGATTATAGAGTAAGAGTGATTGGTATGTGAACCACGTAAATTACGGTGGATTCGTTTCTTATCTTTATTTATAATTTAGCATTTGTGTTTTGTATGAAATTGTGAGTATCATTCTTGGTGAATTATTTTGGGTTTTGAACCTTTTCAAAATCATATTCTGTTTTTGAAACCTCTCTCCTCCCCCTTCAATGTTGCCAATACGGGTCAATATTATTTTTATTGAAGATAATAATTCAACGTTTGACTATTGTACTAAGCTATAAGGCAACTTAGTCACTTGGAGAAGCAAAAAGTAGTTTGTGCTAGCTCGTAGCATTGTAGAATTTGAGTATAGAGTCATTGCTCAAGGAATAAGTGAAGTTATATGGCTGGAAAGATTGATGAAAGACGAACAGATCCTTTTATCCACTCCAACAAAACTACACAACAACAACAATCAGTCATTAGCATTATCAATAATCCAATTCAATATGACTAAATGAAACATGTCACAATTGACCATAATTTTATCAAACAAGAGATTAATGGAGGAGACATGAGCTTGTAGTATATCTCTACAAAGTCTCAAGAAGTGGATATCCTCACTAAAGCTATGCCAAGATTGGATTTTAAATCAATCATACACAACTTGGGAATGATAGATATCCATTCACAAGCCTGAGGGGGAGTATTGAAAAACTAGAAAAGAAAACCCATATTTTATTGATGATTAAAATATGCCTATTTTAGGAGATTAATTAGCCTTGATTTAATTTTTTATTTGTTCCTATTTATTCCTATAATTTAGTAATCTAATTATAGGAAGATTTCTTATATATATATTCTATCAATCAACAAAGAAGTGTGCAAGATTTCATCCAAAACCTCTCTTGTTTCAATTTATGTTCTTCAATTATAAATGATGGCTACATTGAATATGTAATTATGTTATAACGTATTTTTATTCTTTTAGACCAAAGGCCAGGCTATTGGATAGCTTTTGGAGCAATCAGACTACCTTGATATCTAGTTGCTATGAGAATAACTTGAAGAGGGATCCCACATGTAACTCTTCTTTGGAAAAGCTAATCAAGATGCATAATATATGATTTTATTTCTATCCTCAAATTTACTATATAGTTCTTTGCATATTTTGTTCATTTCTTATTTTGTTTTCCATATAAACTCTCCCTATTGATTTTTGGACTATTTAGATGATTGTAGGAACTTTTACTCCTAATATCCACTGGATCCCAAACTGTACAAAATAGACATTGTTGATTAGGTGTTAGCCCCTAAGATGCACATATCTAGGGGTTTTTCAAGTACCTATATGTGGATAAGTGTATAAGCATGTGGGATATGAGAGGATGTTGAAAGGTCAAGCCTTTTGGGGATCAACTTGACTTAAATTTCAAAATCCTAATTTATCTTCTATTCTAGTGCTAAAGCTAGTTTAAATTGTTATTATCAATTAGTAGCTTACTTTGCATTTATGTCCACAAGATTCACAAATCGGGTATGTATTTGCCAAGATTTCAAAATTAGTGAATTTTAAAATCTTGAATTATAGTATATTTCAAAGTTCGTCCAAATTGGCATGACTTAGAATCCAACTCAAAAGTCCATAGATTTCAAAGTCTTAGGGTTTTGAAATCCTATGGATTTTCAAATCTGCCCAAACAAACAACTCTTTAGATAAGTTTAAATTATTTTATGTTTTTATTTATATCTTGTATGATAAGTTTAAATTGCCTTTAATCTAATAAACTATTGTTGTCTTATCTACCTTTTCTCCTCTTCTTTATTCTCTTTCTCTTTCTTCTCCAATTTATACATTAACATAAATTTATGACTATATTGGTGTAAATACGAGGAGTTGTATCCATGTTTGCATCTCTCCAAATTTGCCTTCTGGAATGCTTATAGATGCTTCGATATTTGATATTTGTATCTGTATCCCAATTAACATTAGCTCAAGCTAAACAACCATGGCAGGCTTGAGAAGATTTTTGATACTCTATTGGAAAGCTAGATGCTAGCATCAAAAGCTTCTCCTAAGCTTGCTTTTTTGTCTCGTTAGTCATATTCGATAGCTTTGTACAAATCACATTGGTCATATGCTGTTTGCGGAGACATCAACTCTTTAAATGTTGTGTTTTCATGTTTTCTATCTAGAATTTGGATTATTTATAAAACCTGCCAAAAATAGAAGGACTTGTTGAACTATCATACTATCAATTAGGTTGAGCTACATGTTGCTCAAACAAGAATTATATTGAGATAAATTACTGTTCTCTATTTCAATTAGTTATAGTGAATCGCAATCTATTAATTAACATATAATCAATTGTAACACATCAAATTGTGAAAATGAATTGCTTTTATACAAAATTGAATTGTAGATAATGTAGTAAATAAGTAAGGTATTATGTTCACAAAAAAAGGAAGAGCAAAAGTGGGGTCACTGGGATGTGCAATATGCAAAATTTGCCACCTTATCCATACTCCTTTGTCCATGAAGTCCGCCTTTCTTTTAAGTTCCAAGACTAGGTTTTGCTCTCAAATCTTGTGAGGGTGGATAAGACACACCTTCCTACTCCACAAGACCCCTTTAAGTGCTCGCTACTATCATTTTTGAGCTAAGCATAATATTAGCATTGATTATAGGGATAATTACGTATAAGTCCCTGTAATTAATCTTAATTACGTACAACCCCCGTAATTTCCGGAATTACCCACACCCCCCATTTTTGAAAATATTTACCCACATCCCCTTGATTGTTATTTAATCAAAATTTTTTCAAAAAATTTCGATTTTACCCTCCGTAATTTTTACAAATACACCCCTAAAAACTTATTTTTTATATTTTATGCACCGAAATTCGATTTTTTGTAAATAACACCCCGAAATAACTCTGATTTACAGAAAAATCCTCAAAATTCGGATTTTTGCAAATAAACCCCTGGAAATTATTTCAATTTATAGAAAAGTCCCCGAAATTCGATTTTTTGCAAATAAACCCCTAGAAATTATGTTGATTTACAAAAAGTCCCCGAAATTCGGATTTTTGTAAATAAACCCCCGAAAATTATTTTGATTTACAGAAAAGTCCCCGAAATTCGGATTTTTGTAAATAAACCCCCGAAAATTATTTTGATTTACAAAAAAGTCTCCGAAATTCGGATTTTTGCAAATAACACCCCGACGCGTGGGCGGGAGCGGAGGCGGAGGCCGGCGGCGGGAGCGGAGGTGCAGGCGGGCGGGAGACGGCGGCGGGGGTGGAGGCGGAGGTCGAGCGGGCGCGCGCGGCGGGAGCGGAGGTGGACGCGGGCGGGAGCGGAGGCGAAGGCCGGGCAGGCACCAGCGGCGGGAGCGGAGGCGCAGGCCGGGCGGGCGGGAGCGGAGGCAGATGCGGGCGGGAGCCGGCGGCGGGAGTGGAGGCGGAGGCAGGGGCGCCGGCGCGCCGACACCCGGGCGCGGACGGCCAAGGCCGATGCCGTTCCGCCCCCGCGTGCCGGGGACGGAGGTTGAGGCCGGTGCGGACGCATGCCGTCGCGTTGGCCTCGGGGTGTTATTTACAAATAAACCCCGAAAATTATTTTGATATACAGAAAAGTCCCCGAAATTTGGATTTTTGCAAATAACACCCCGAAATTATTCCGAATTACAAAAAAGTTCAGAAATTTTCTTATAAAACCCTCTCCTTCCTACTGTAGCCCTAAACCATTAGTCGCCGCCGCCGCCGCCGCCGCCGCCGCTCTGCTCTGCCGCTCCCTGCGCTTGTGCTGCCGTCGCTGCCCAGCCGGCGAGGAGATTGCCGTCCGGTAGCTGGCCTTCGCCCCCGACGCCGTCGCTACTCTGCGCCGCGCCTCCCACGCCGTCACCGTCGGTGCTCGCCCCTTGCTCTGCCCTCATGCTGTTGCTGCCCCGCAGGCGACAAAATCGCCGTCCCGTCGCTGCCGCGCTCCTTCGTCCTCAGTAAGCCACCACCACATTCCGAACCCACCCCACCCTCCCGAAGCCCCCCTTTCCTTTGCGGTCGAGGCCAGCGAGGACGCCCGGCGGAAGAAGGCCGTGTAGCAGACGTCTGCGCGTGATGGCGCCCTGGCGCGGACGTCGGAAGCCGGGTGGTCTTGGCCGTCTGCACCGCTTGCCCTCGAGCCGGTGTCTGCCAGCCGCCCGCCGCCGGATGGCCTCGGACCCGCTCCCCGCCCGACGGCCTCGGACCCGCTCCTCGACCGACGGCCTCAGCCCCCGTCCCCACACGACAGCCTCGAACCCGCTCCCAGCCGACGGCCTCGGACCCGCTACCCGCCCGACGGCCTCGGACCCACCCATCGCTCCCTCCCCCGCCCCCTGATGGCCTCCGACACCAGCCCACCGCCCCCACCCCACTGCTCCTATCCCGGTCCCAGACGACCTCCGATACCAGCCCACCGCCCAAACCCAAATCCCAGCAATCCCCGCTTGACGGCCTTGGACCCACCCACCACTCCCGTCTCCACCCCTGGCCCCAGACGGCCTCCGACACCCCCGCCCGAGTCGCGCCTTTGCCCGTCAGCTGGTCACTGGCCGCAGCTCGCGCCCCCGCACCCATCTCAACCCTGTCTCGGTTGCCTCAAACCCCTTCCCGACCCTCACATAGACTATCTGGAACGAACTCACAGACGGCCATCCCCCCACCGCTCCTGGCCCTCCCCCAAACCCCCCGCACCCCCTCCCTCCTCCCCCCGCCCGCTTGCAATTCTTCTATCTATTTTTCATATCTAATTTTTGATATTTTGTATTTACAGATGGCTGATTCAGAGAATCTGGTACGATTAGTACTTCGTTATGTAGGATATTGGAAGGAAGTGGAACATACTTAAAGAAAAAAATATGTATTTGATAGACAGAAATCTTTACTGGTTGATACAAGAAAATTACAAGTTTCATGTTTCATGTTGTACATTTACAAATAAATCCATTGATTATATTTTTAATAAATAAATCAATATTTTAATCATATTTAATATTAAATTTCACAAAAAAAAATAGTGACAGTTTTAAAATTTAAAATTTAAAATTACAAGTTTACTATTTTTACATTTAAAAATAGACCACCTTTAATATTTTTCTTTATAAATAAGTCCAAATTTTATTTATTTTATAAGTAAATTTTACAAATAATTCATCGAAAGGTTTCAAAACTTAAAATTTAAAATTACAACTTTCATGTTGTACATTTACAAATAGACCCATTCAATATTTTTATTTATAAATAAGTCTATATTTTTTATCATATTTTAAGTAAAATTTTACAAAAAATACATTAATGATTTTTAAATTTATAGATACAAATTTAACATTTATATAGTAAAAAAACCCTTAAATTTTTTTATAAAATAAATCTAAATTTTTCGAAATTTTAAAACTAATTTTTATAATTGCACCCCTCGTCGGACCATCGTCGGCCGGCATCCGCGCCAGCGCACCGGGGATGGAGGCCGACGCCGGACGGCCCGCCGGCACGCGCGCGGACGGCCTCCGCATGCGGACGGAGGCCGAGGCGCCGGCGCGCCCGAGACCCGGGCGCGGACGGCCAAGGCCGAGGCCGTTCCGCCCCCGTGTGCTGGGGACGGAGGCCGAGGCCGGCACGCCCACCTCCGCTCCCGCCGCCGGCCTCCTCCTCCGCTCCCACTCGCGCGCCGGGGGTTTATTTGCAAAAATCCGAATTTCGGGGACTTTTCTGTAAATCGAAATAATTTTCGGGGGTTTATTTGCAAAAATCCTAATTTCGAGGATTTTTCTGTAAATCAGAGTTATTTCGGGGTGTTATTTGCAAAAAACTGAATTTCGGGTCGTAAAATATAAAAAATAAGTTTTTAGGGGTGTATTTGTAAAATTATCGAGGGTAAAATCGAAACTTTTTGGGAAAATTTTGATTAAATAACAATCAGGGGGTGTGGGTAAATATTTTCGAAAATGGGGGGTGTGAGTAATTCCGAAAATTACGGGAGATTGTACGTAATTAAGACTAATTATAGAGACTTATATGTAATTATCCCTTGATTATAATCGATTAGTGGATGTCATGAAAATAAGAATTAGAAAGTGTTTTCGTTGTGACATAATTAATTGGATAATACGGAACATTATTAAGTTGAAAATTTGGATACGCTTAATAGACGTATTGTAGTAATAATTTGCTAGTGTTTTTCTCTTGTCGGTGCTATTATTATTTTTTCCCTCTGGAAAGGTGCAATATAACGGCACTTTTGGAGATGATTGCTTTGCAGCTAGATGTTGTGCATGGGAATATCAGCAATTGGGGAGAATTTGCTTCATGCTTCCTTCAACTCTTGACAAATATGCAGACTGAATATGAAGCTCATGTCTCAACTAATAAAAATATTCTTATGGTAATTAGTTTATTAAAAAACATACCCAAAAGTTTAAAACTAGGGACATACGAGAGATTCATGGAAGCTTCATTGTAGGTGGTGGGCCACCTGCTATTTTAGCAGGAATTCATATATGTTAGATGTACATATTAGTAAGATGCTTACTGGCACATTTATGTCTAGTTTTATATCCATGGCCTAAGTACGTTCCTACACCAAGTTTTATCAGAATAAAAAACTGTTGCTTAGTATGGGGCATGAAGGATATCTAATACACTAAAACTAAATGTGGTTGTGTACCTTGGAGAAATGATGTACTGTATTTTGCCAATACAAAAACCTGTAAACCAAAAAGATGGGGAAGATTGTCCTAATTTTGATCTCGGTCGTTGCGGTTATCCTTGCCCCCGCAGCCTTCGATGTCCAAGAGAAGTACATTGACGAAATCCGCAAATCCATCCAGATGTGGAGAGGGAGACCCATGCATTTGGGAGGGGATCACATGCTCTAAAGCAAGAATCATTGTCGTCCATCTTCTGGAGCAATTTCTGATTGGCAAACTTCCCAAGTAAATCTTCGCGTCGAATCTCCCACGTGTCAACTTCTCCAACAATAGCCTCCATGGGCCGCTGCCGGTGTTTGGCGCTAAGTCGAAGATCGAGACACTGGACTTCTACAACAATGTCTTCAACTCTATGCCAGAAGACTTCTTCGTCAATCTCAACCACCTGAAGGCGCGCCTTCCAGGAGTGGTCTCTGCCAGAGAATATTACCGAGATTTGAAGTTTAGAAGAGATCTCAGCTAGAAACACAAATCTCACTGCTAAATTGCCGGAGAACATGACAAATTCTTGGAACTTGAAGACGATAAATGTGTTATGCACTCCGATGACTTCGCTGTCACCATCACCGTCGCCAATGCCAATGCCAGCATTTTCTCCGATGCTGTTGTAGAAGCTGGAGATATACATGAATAACTCTAATTGCTGGATGCTGCTATCTCCTAGCGAACTGTTCATTGATCAAGGCAAGGTATTGCATCTCATATGGGCGATTGTGGTGGCGATTGCCTTCGTGTTTTTCAGAGGGTACTCGTGCATTATATCCAGGATCTTGGCAAAGCATGAGGAGGAGGTCATCAACCCCTAATAAAGGGGTCAATTTTATTCCAAGTGCATCTGCTAAGAAAAATTGACACAAGTTTGTTTCGGCAATGTGTTGCATAAGCTTTGATGTTCTTTTATGAAGTTAACTTGAATATATTGAATATAAAAGGGGTTATGCCGTGATAAAAATTAAATTTATTATGAGGATATTCGGGTGTCACTCTACCGCGAGGATGGAATAACTTCAATGAAAATTAACTTCTCATAACTCGATGTTGCAGGTTTAAGTGCTAAGCTCTAACATGTCAACCTCTCTCAAATGCCCCATTTTAGTATTGCATATAACCAGGATGATCAGGATAGAAAATCCCAAAATATGAAAAAGGAACATAAATTTCAACAATTAGATCATGAATTCCTC
This sequence comes from Trichopus zeylanicus subsp. travancoricus, assembly GCA_005019695.1. NCBI lineage: Eukaryota > Viridiplantae > Streptophyta > Magnoliopsida > Dioscoreales > Dioscoreaceae > Trichopus > Trichopus zeylanicus. The sequence goes on from RXID01014311.1 coordinate 795,186, forward strand.
CTAAGAATCCCCAACAACAACTCATTCCACATATCAACAGGCCCAGGCAAGCACCAGTGCAAACAGTCATTGACATCTCTGACTCTCAACCAGTGTGAACCTGGGTGCCCATCAGCTCTCCAGACCATAGCTTTAGTCACATCCATTAACACAAACCTTCTTCTTCTTCTTCTTCTTTCCTTCTCTTCTATCGTCTCCATTCTCACGACCTCTTCCATTTGAATCTTCCTAATCTTCTCAGCATTTGAATACAAGTTCACTTCACTCTCATTCAGTGGTTTGGTCCTGTTGCAGTAACCTCCACTGAACCATGACCCGTGCTCGAAATGCGACGGGGAGTAAGTTCTCAACAAAGTCACAAGTCCTTCATAATACTTGCATTCTCTTATGTGCTCCAGGGCTGTTCTGATGGCATTCTTGATTGCATAAACAGGGCCAAGGTCTGTTAGGGCTTCATCTCTGCAAAATATGCAGCCAATAAGGTTGTTATCTTTATACAAATAGTTCGTTCTGAAGAACCAGTTGCCAGATGAGAGAATAGCGTAGTGAATTCCTGGAAGCTTGTTGGTCCAGTTTGTGTTGATCTTGTCTAGGTGGATGTCAAACATGTTGGATTTTGTTCCATTTACGAGTCTCTCTTGTCCTAGAACAAGGAACTCTGTCCACATGAACTTGAGGGTGAAGTCATGTGAAGGGAAGTACCAAGTCTGGAACCTCTCATTTGTGTCCATGTACTTGTTCACTGGAGCCTCCGCCTGCAAGTAAATTGAATATATTTTGTTGTTAATTTTTGTGCAGGGAGGCCTTTGTAATCCATCTACAGTTAAAGTAATGCAGCTTTACAACCATTTATATGGATTCAAAGGTAGAGCTGACATGGGTATTCAATGATCTAAATTGAACTAACTAAATCATAGAATACTTGTCAAGTCAACCAGATTTTTCCCACACAAAGAAAGCATTTTTAACCTACAGTGGTCGTTAAATTCCAAAATTAGCACACGAAGAGACTTTACGCTCCAAAGAAGAGGTTTTAAATTCCGTCCTGAGCGGCTTCAGGGTTGCGATTTTAGTAATCTAGTTGTGGTCTTTGCTCTACGGAAAGAAAACATTGCCAACTCTAATACAGCATGACTAAGATATTGAACAATAAAGAAAAACACATCAAAGAATAATAATAAAAAGATAAGGAAAAGTAAGCGAATAACCTGAGAGAGGAGGCAGAGAAGTGATTCCATCTGGTTTCGGGCAAGCGAATCTCCAATGAAAGCGAGCTTCTTACCTCGAATTAATCTCAGGAAAACCATTGGCTCAAACCTCAGGAGCTCGCACCCGTCTGGATTCCATCTCCAATAGATGAAGCCAGGGTCCTTCCCATGCCTCAAGCAGTTCTTCAACACAGGCAGTGTGGGACAAGTCAAGTTAGTATACAAAGACCCTCTAAGGTCCCTTAGCCATTTCCCAACAGACAAGTCACAGGCCTCATCATCTTCTCCTATACAAATAAATGATTACCAAACATGAACAAAACATCGCAAGAAACTGATAGAAATAGTAGTACACATATACTTACTGCCACTAGTTTGGATTTCGTTGGACATGAAGGAGAAATTAGGATTTGATGTGTATAGAATGGGCAGCAAGAAGATGATGGAAAGCATCAGAAAAGATACTGAGATTGAAGCAATGTTGTTCTGAATTAGCTTCCATTCCATGTCTTTGTTTTTTGGGATGGAAGCAATAGGAGAGGAGAATGGGATTATGCTTCATCTTCATTTTGATTAGGCTAATAATCATGGCAGATGCTGCTACGATTATATACTCTAAGGGTAGAACATTTCCATCTCTCCAAATTGACGAGTAGCAAAAATTTTGGCTCCGGACGCACTTCTACCCCTAACAAACTGCCTAGAGATGTGAAACTTAGAACGTGCTGGCTAGAGGAGAAAGTGGTTGACGGATTGGTTCTACCGATTGACGACTTAATCGGACCTTGTAGATGGTGGGAAGGTGAACCAGTCCAGTTGAAAGCAGGAATTTTCTTAGCCTGGCTTACCTGCTTCACATGACTTGAAATGGAAATGAAAGTCCGTTTGGTGAGCTGGTCAGAATTTAAGAGATTGATAAACTAATGGAAAATATTTATTAACTAATCCTTAACTAAACCAGAGTTTAACTATGTATATTTACAAAAAACTCCTTGGTCATTTTATTTGCATATGATTATATAGTTCTCTTCTTTCACTTTTTTTTTTTGCATAAAGCAATTAAAGACTTTAAAGCAAGAGATCAATCTTGTCATTGCAAAGACTCAAATGCTAAATTTCTTTTCTCGAATAATTGTATCTCTCCCTATATGTTAATAGAGTTTTGACTTGAAAATTTTTTTTTTAATGGTTAGTTTAATCGAGTGTAGATTTGAATCTCAAAGGGTGATACATAAATAAGTAAAAAAATGAGAGTTCTTTGTAAATGAAGTAGACCTCAGAAGTGTTTGTATATATATTTTTTATTTTTTATTTATTTTTGTTTCGAAAATTAAGATACTCTAATTATGCAAATGTCATATCATTGAATGTTGAAGTTCAAAATTTTTATTTTAACTCATTTTAGCAATCCAATCTTTTTAAAAACATTAGAATTTTTTATTGTCTAAAATACAAAATAGTTATAAAGATGAAATTGGTTTAGCAAAGTTTTTTTTGGATTGAATCTTTTGTTAAATTAATGTATTAGTCCCATTTAAAATAATAACAATAAAGTATGGTATAAATATGGAATGTATTTATATTTCATCAGTTTTAATCTTTACAATAGTTTGGTGTTTGACTTAATTGAATTATAATATAAAAATATAGAGAAATATGAATTTTAATTTTTTCTAAAATCATATCATGAACTAGGATCACATACAAATCGTACAAATTAAATTCAGTATACATTGTATGCTACAAATAATATTGCATCTCCTGCAAAATAAAGTAGGCATACCTCAACTTGCAAGGGTTGTTGACCAACTAGTTGTCCAAATATCTGACCACCCTTTTGTAATGCCAAACTAAGTTGATTTCAAGACAGATAACTATACATGAGAATCTATCAGGAATTCTATACCTAACTTTTAGATGAAGAAAGAAGAGAGAGAAAAGGGATAACTAGAAAAGAAGAGGCTAACATCATCTCTCAAATGGTGCCTTTTTCCCTTTACTTGTAGCACAACAATACGAATTGGGGTCATCCTTTTTATAATTCTATTTGCTAGGATTTTTTTAATTTGAAAACCCTTTAGAGACATGAGATTCTTTCACAAGTCCAACTGCTATTTTGGGTTGGTGGCGACTTGGTCCAACCCTAATCTAAATTAGGGTTGACTCACAATTTTTTATTTAATTCAAATTTGAAATTCAATTTTAAATAAAATTATTTGTTGGTTTTGAACCTAATCTAATTAGGTTAGATCTAGAGTGGCCCAATAACTCTCTCATTATAAAATATCTCTATTGATTATGTTGTGATTTTAGATTCATAATGTACTTAGTTGGGAACTAAGTATTGGTCACTAGATCCAAATGAGATCCATCTAATCATAAGCCATATGACTATTCAGGTAGGCTAAGTTAGAGAATTATGTGCAAAGCAATTAATCATATTGTCAGTCAACAATTAACACAATTTACATGTCTAGATCAAATCTGACCTAATAAAATTAAGATGTCAGTGAATCGGAAATATAGTGTGACATTGAATAACTACCCACAACATGAAATCATTAGCAGTTAACTTTTCAATAAATGTGCATCATGCTCTATGTTTTGACAATAGTTTTGTTTTGATTGTTGAGAAATGGAACAGTGTCAAACTCATAACCGACACAATGTACATTAGGTGGTAATTCATTTCAAAGCACTGGAATAATTAACTTACTCCAAGACATGATCAAATCTAATTTGACATGTCACTAGGCCTACATTTATGTCTTAATAAATCACCAAACTCAATTAGATTTCTCCCTTTTTGGGTAGCAACATCTTATTGATGATCCCACAAAACCTCATTAGTAACACAAACACCAGCAAATGACTCAACATTATCTACTACTTGGACCACATATCCAATCATCAAAGTTTTTGATATCAATAATAGGAGCACATGGATATCTTAGAACAAGCATATGCATAAGAAAAGCTGTGTCAAAATTCTAATAGTGTGTTTTTTGATATGTTCTTCTGATCATCTTGTCAATGTGCAATACATAACCAAATGCTATAGGGTACTTCTATATCATAATTGAGAAAAATTACCACCATCCTATGGTGCTCTAGTATTAGTGAGTGATAGTCATGTTCATGAATTGTCCAAAGTCATTTTAAGTTATGATTAATGTAAGATATCAAGAATTAGTAATTTAGTTCTCCCATGATTGTCTGATTGCCCCAAGCAATCATCTAATGACCTACAAATATACCTAAGTTTTATATGTTAGGGATCGTATGTTAATATAAAACATAAAACCCTGTAAATGCATAATAAATCTTATTCATATATGTATATATATATACTTTAAAAAATAATAATTACATAAATTGGTTTTGCATGAGTACTTATTTCAATAATCCCCCACTTGCTCTTCAAAACCAAGAAGCCATAAATCTAACCCCCATGCTCTCTGTGTCTAGAAAACACTTTGCCAATCAATGGCTTAGTCATAGAATCAACTATATTCTCTATTGAGGCAATCTTGAGGACATTAATCTCCTTAAGATACTTCTAGATATGTTTGACAACTAACTAATGCTCCATCCCAAGATTGCTTCTATATTTACTAACCATACCAACAACAAAGCGTATGTCTAGTCTCATGTACAATACAATATACATGAGACTTCCAATTGTTAATGCATAAAGAGTCCTCCTCAAATATGTGATTTGTTGAGAGTATTAGTGTGCATCTTATGTGATAAGTGCATCTTGTGTCTAAAGGGAACTATAACTCCCTTCACCTCTAACATGTTGAACCTTGTCATAATATTGTTAATGTAAGTTGGCTACCATAATCTAATCATTTGCCTCATTTTGTTTCTCAATAACTTGATTCTCATAATGTACAAAACCTCTCATAGATCCTTCATGGAAAAGTTATTAGAAAGATAAATCTCAATTGTAGATAAGATACCTACATTATTCCCAATGGGTAGAATGTCATTCACATATAACACCAAGAATATTATAACCCTTTCATTGACTCTTTTATAAACACAACTCTTATATGGATTTTGTTCAAAGCCAAAAGACTTGATAGCTTCATCGAAACATTTGTTCCATCTTCTAGAGACTTGTCTCAGGCCATATATGGATCTTGAGAGTTCACATATCATATGCTCCTAAATTAGCATAGTGAAGCCCTCTAGTTGGTCCATGTAGATATCTCCATCAAATGTTCCACTAAGAAACATCACCTTTATATCCATTTTTCATATCTCATAATTCATTATTGTTTCTATTGCTAATAAAGTATTTAAAAATTTAAGCATAGAAACAAGTGAGAATATTTTATCATAATCAACTCTTTGAATTTGATTGTAATCTTCTGCTACAAGTCTAGCCTTATATGTCTCCACAAGTCCATCAACATTCTTCTTCCTCTTGTAGACCCACTCATATCCAATGGGCTTGATGCTTTCTGGTGTATCCACTAGAGTCCAAACGCCATGAGTATACATGGAGTTCATCTCAAACTTCACAACATTCTCCTACTGACATGCATCAAGGTCTTGCTAAGCTTGAGCATATGCGACTATATCAACATATGGTGCATTTGTCACTGCTACATAAACATCATTCTAATGTTTAAATTGTTCATACTTGACTAGAATCCTAATAGTCCTTTGATTGAGTCTTATGACTAAGTCAGTATGAGATTCCACCATAGGACTCTCCTTACGAACATCTGATGTACTAATAGATGTCATCACATAGATATTAATTTGTTTCTTATTTTTTGGATTGAGGACAAAGTCATCTTCCAAAAAAATTGTTCTACTCACAAATATTTTTTTTATTATCTATTTTAGAATAGAACCAATATCTCTTGTGAACATATGCAATTCACCCTAGACCTTATCACAATGTAGACTAGGCTTGCACCCAGTCCACAACTCATAAGGCATTTTTGAAATTACCTTGATGGGAACATGATCGAGAATATAAAGTATAATTTCAATTGCAAATCTCCAAAAAGACATAGGTAGCTCACTGTGACTCATCATAAAATGCACAATGTCCAACAATGTGCAGTATTTTCTATTCAGCCACTCCATTTTGTTGAGGTGCCATGAAGTGGTTCACTTAAAGAGAATCTCATTGCCCTTGAGATAAGTCTAAAATTTATTTGAGAGGTGTTCTCCACTTTTTGTCAAAGTGAAGTATTTTAATTAGTTTACCTAATTGCTTTTGCACTTCATTTTTGGATTCGTTGAACCTTTCAAAAACTTCATATTTATAGTGTAACAAATAAACATAATCATATCTTGAGTAATCATCAATAAAAGTGGCAAAATATAACAACCTTTTATGGCTACGCTTATAGACCCACACATATTACTATGGATCAATTCAAGTAACTGACCTTTTCTGTCCTTCCTTTTGGGGAAAAGATTATTGGTCATTTTGCCTTAAAGACATGGGAAATATGTTAGCAAGGTGCTAACATTTAGTGAGTTCAATAATACACTCTTGACCAATTAGTTTATTAATATTGATGTGTCATAGATGTGTGCCATTACTTAAATCTTCTTTCCTTTTATAAGTCACAACATTGGCATTATAGGCACGTACATTCATAACATAATTCACATAAGGAAAATCAAATATAAAACATTAACTAAATTTCCATAACCAACTAGAAGTCAATTATTTTTAATATTAACTCTTGTATCAAAAACCAATGAATATCTATCTAGTGATAATCTATAAATGGAAATCAAATTAAGAATCATCTTTGGAACATAATAATAGTTATTTAAAACTAAAGTGTCTTCTTTTGGAATGCAATACAATAGCCCCACTGTTATCACTTTAAGCCTAGTCCTAGAGCGCTCCTTCATGTTTTGCTCATCATTGGTTGGCTTTTTGGTCTCCTTGAACTCCTACAAAGAATTACAAGTATGTTTTAGTGGATCCAATATCTAAGTAGCAAGAGTTAAAAGATCCATCAACCAAATATATTTCACAAACAATAAATGAATGATTTATACCTAAAGTAGGCTTATTCTTGAGAGAAGCTAGATAGTGCTTGTAATTCTTCTTCTAGTGTCTTGAATTTCCACAATGAAAATAATTTTTTTTGCTGGCCTTTTTTGCCTTGATTGTTTATGCTTGATTGTTTTAAACTTTGATTGAGTAGCTTAAATTTTGTTATTCTTGTTAATGCTCTTTCTCTTAGAAGTCTTTTTAGAGTTAGAGGCTTCTTGTCCCATAGAGAGATGAATCTCACCAAAATCCCTATTCATCAATTTCTCATCAACCATAAGCTTATTCATCAATTAAGGTAAAATCAAAGACATTTTACTCATGGTGTAATTGAGGATAAACTGATTGAAAGGTGCATGGAGAGATTGGAGAATCATATTCACTTGAGTCTCCTTATCCATATTGGGCCATAATAACTCCAATTCACTTATATAGCCCATCATCTTTATGGTGTGTTATTCAACTGGAGTGTCTGATGATATTTTAGTATTCAACATCAAGCGAAGAATAGTAACTTACTTGCCTTAGACTATACTTCATAAACATACTTTGGAGGCTATTTACTATTGCTTTCGTTATTTTCATTTTATGATGTCTATGTTGAATCACATTTGAGACATAAGCTAATATATAACACTCTGCCATATTATTAGCTTTATCCTACCTCTCAATCTCAGTGGGAGGATTTTGATGTCGCTCAATAATCAAAATAAATTCAAAATTATCAGTTATAAGAATAATATCAAATTTTTTTTCCAATCAACATAATTAATGCCTTCCATTTTTTTAAAAAATTTTAGCAAGAGGATTAAAAGTCATGATGCTAGCAATTAAAAGAGCAATACAATTACAACATGTATCATGCAATTTACAACATTAGCATAGGACATAAAATCAATTTTCTTCTTTTAATCCTACATATCGTATGCAATCGAATCAAATTATATCAATTCTTTAGATATAATAGAATTAACATGCATATGTCAAAAACCTAAAAGCTTATGAAATTGGGCTTCTGCTTTGGCATGTGATTCAAAACACCATCTTTTAATCTTTTAAGTGGATGACAATAATCCTCGATTTAATTTTTTTATGACAAATATTCATGAGGAATTTATGTCATTTGATTTCCTTTCTTGGCCTTTTGAAAAAAAATAAGTGCTTCTATTTTTCTTGTGACATATTATTATAAGTCAAACTAGATCCACTATCATAACATAAGCCTTGTCTAATAAGAGCTCCTACTTTTGTTATATTGCTACCATTGAACAAGCACATTCACACTACTTTTATAACAATTGTGTGCCAATTCCAAAGGATTGCACACTATTTTGACAAGTAATTTATCCACTAAGTTGTAAGCATCCAATTATCATGGATGGTGGAAGACCATAATATGTTAACGGTAATCAAACTTTATTCCTAGTCTAATACGACTAGATTGATTTTTTCTAAGTTATGACATCTTATATATATATATATATATATTATTGCACATCTCATCTGTCAATTCAATGATGTCGCATTTCAAATTTTAATAATAAACATCAATCATACATGTTATTTTATTTTATCTGATATTAATTATTATAATAAAATAATATATGATATTATACAATATGTTTTCATATTTAGAGAGTCTAGTATGTCATAACATGATATTAAAAATATGCAATAATTTTCTATATATTAAAATATTTTGGCATTAAATATTTTTCTCATAAATATAGTTTTGGATTCAATTCTAATTTGAGTTATATATATATATTGTTTCCTCATGACAATAATGCTTTATGGATAATGCAAACATCACCTACAAAATTATCATCCCATGACACAATTCAAGGATAATATGAATTTTTTTTATCATCTCACAATAATAATTATCATAAAATCAGAAAGCAAATGACAAACCCATGACCATCTCATCATTTAAAATTCTAAAAATATATAAAACATGTAATCTTAATGTCTAATACTAATTGTTAGAATTATGACATAAAAAGCATTGTAGAATATGAATTTAAAATTTTCTAAAACCATGACATAAACTAGGATCACATATGCATCATGTAAATTAAATTTGATATACATTATATGCTATAAATAACATTACATGTCATGCAAAATAAAGTATAAGTACCTCGAATTTAATGAAAACAAAAACTATCATGTACTCTATAGGAGTTGTTGACTGACAAGTAGTGCAAGTGTTTGGCCTTCTTCTTGTAATACCTTAACTAAGTTAGGTTTAATATGGATCTCCATATGTGAGAATCTCTTATGAATTCTATATCTAATTTTTAGACAAAGAAAAGATACATAAGAAAATAGAGAATTACAAGAGAAAGAGGCCATGCTTTTTTTCTTCACTTGCTGCGGTGTGTTTTGGTGGTTTTTAGTAAAATTCAGTTTGCTCAAAATTTGATCATAATCAAAGATTAAATAACACTAGATTATGACTCAAATATGAGTTTCACTATGATCTAAATTATAACTAAATTTGACTAAAAATTAGGCTTGATTTGGACATGAATTATTGTAAAATTTGGGCCTAAATTGAATTCAGCCCAAGTGGGCTAAGTAGGCTTGAAATTTGGACCAAAATTAGGCCTAAAACTCATTAAAAATCTAGTTTAAAATGAGAAAAATAAAACTTTTACAAATAGGTTATTGGATCAAATAAATTCTTATAAATAGGTCTCTGACCAAATTTTCTCTTATGAATAGTTCTCTCCATTGAAAATTCTTACAAAAAAAATTCATAAAAGTCTTCAAATTATAAATGAGTCCTCATATTTTACAAATATCCCCCTCAACACAAATTAGTTCTCACATTTTGTAGAAAGCCTCCTCCAAAGTGGGAAATTACAAATTGGTCCAAAACTAAGGTTTGAAAAAAAAAACTTCAAAAATTTATATTTGTAACTAGATTCTTGGATTTTTTTCCCCACTTTTTACAGATATTTTTTTATAATTTTTAAATTCTCAAATAAGTACAAATTTAAACTTTGAAATTATCTTATCCAAAATATCATCATATCTTTATCTAAACACAAATGGATGATACAAATCTTCATCCACATTCAAACAGAGGATCTCATCCTTATTTAAAGTAAAATAAAAATAAATCTCATCTATTTATGTTTATTCATATTCAAAATTTTAACAAAAGATCGTCATCCATATTTATAATACAAAATTTTAAATATAGATGATTTAATCCACTTAAGAGCTTTAAAAACCCTAAGAGTCTTGTAGAAAAAAGAAAGAAAAAAAAAGGAAAACGTAGAAAAGGGAACATATTAGATTGGGAAGAGCGAGAGGAAGCTGAAGTTTGAACACAAAAGAGAAGAGAAAAACAAGTAAGTTTGAGTTTTTTTATTCTTTTCTCTCTTTTACCTTTGTTACTATTTATCCTTTCTCCTTTTTTCCCTTTTCCTAGTTCTTTCATGAGGTTGTCTCTTTCACTGCCTATGCCCCTCAATTGAGTTTGGGTGGACAAACGTTTAGGTTCGGAGTTCAAAATATTAGATTCGATAATCTAGACCATTGTTGGATGTCATTTTGTAGGCAATTCCTCCATTATTGCACAACACATTAGGCGATGGAGCTTGTGTCCAGGCTTATCGCCCTCCTCCATTGTTGGTAGTCACCATTATCACCTAGTTTCTCATTGGCCTCACCCTCTGTATTGATGTTGACCTCTCGCCATGCTCCATCGAGCCCTTGCATGACATACTACTCGAATTCATTTGCTTGAATCTTGAAATTCAGATGAGAAAAAATAAGAAAGAAAAAGAGAGAAAAGAATACAATTTTTTATTTTACCTCCACTGACCTAGGGCTAGCTTGCAGACTTGTCTAAAAGTCATTTCGACCTAGGGTCAACCTATGGACTCACCAAAATGTCCTTCGACTTAAGGTTAGTCTGTGGGCTCATCCAATAGTCTTTACAACCAAGAACTAGCCCGTAGGCTAGTCTAAAAGCCTTTTCTACCTATGGTCAGTGTGCGAGTTTGCTCAAAATTTATTTTGATCTAGGGCTAGCTCACGGGCTTGCCCAAAAATCATTTCGACCTAGGACTAGCCTGTGATTTCGTCTAAACATTAATAGACCCAATGCTAGTTTGTTGCCTCGCCTAAAAGTCAATCTGATTAAAGGCTAGTCTGTTAGCTCGCTTGAAAGTTAATTTGACTAAAGACAAACTTGCAAGCTTATGTAAAAGTTAATTTGACTAAAGGTTAGTTTGTGGGCAAAAGTCAAATTGACTCAAGGCCAGTCTACAAATTTGCCTAAAAGTCAAATCAACTCAAATCCAATTTTTGGGCTCTCCTAAAAGTCAAATTGATTCAAGATAAGCTTATGGGCCCATCTATAAGTCACATCAACGCAAGATTAGTCTATGAGCTTACCCAAAAGTTATTTAATTAATGGATAGCTTGAGAACTATCTAATCAAATTGATTAAAGCAAATTAATAAAATAATTAGTTTAATTATATTAAAAAATTAAGTTGATTTGGTCAAATTAGGAAAATTAATTAAGATAAACTAGCTTGATGCTAAAGAATCATCAAATGAATCTAAATTGATCAAACATATTAATGAACTAAATTCAAATTAAAATGGACTGAAATTCAAATTAGGTGAACTCAAATTAAATCAGCTCAGACTCCACTCCTAATTTGATCTAATTGGCTTATACCCAACTGCAATTGAGTTTAAATTGGGTTAAACTAGATCTCAACCAACCTTAGTCGAGTTAAACCAAGTTTGAATCAGACAATAATTGAGTTAAACCGAGTTCAAACCAAATTAAAATCGGGTCAAACTAAGTTCAAACCAAACCCTAAATAGGTCAAAATTTGTTCAAACAAAACCCTATTCAAGTCAAGTCAACTAAACCCTAATTGGGATAAACCGAGTTTGGACAAAACCCTAAATGGGTCAAGCCAAGATTGAACTAAGACCTAATCAAGTCAAATCAAACCTTTACCTAAATCAAATCAGTTTCAAACTTGAACCAAATTTAAATTAGGTCGAACTAGAACTAGGTCAAACCAGAACCAAAATTAGGTTGCACTTGAACTATAACCTAATAAGAGTGCAACATGGGTCAAAATCAAATCTATTAAGGGATCAAACCCAAACCTAGTAAGGGTCTAACATGGTTTAAATCCAAACCTAATAAGGATCCAACATGGGTTGAACTCAAACCTATCGAGAGATCGAACCCAAACCCAATGAGAATTTAATAAGAACTTATTAAAGATTGAATTTAAGATCCATTAAGTATCCATTTAGAACACATTAATGGTTAGATCCAAGATACAATAAGAACCCATTAATGATTGAATCCAAGATCCATTAAGGATCCAATACGAACCCAACTAGGGTTGGATCCAAGATCCATTAAGAATCCAATAAAAACTCAACAAGGGTTGATTCAAATCAAATAAAAAACCAATTAAGATCCACTAAGGATCAGATCCAAGATTCATTGAGGATCCAATAAAGGCCCAACAAGGGTGTTGATCCATGATCCAATAAGAACACAATAAATGTTGGGTTTAAGATCCAATAAGGGTCCATTAAAAATCCAATAAGGATCTAATAAGAATTTAACAAGAGCTGAATTCAAAATTCAGTGATAACCTAATATGGGTTAAATCCAGGATCTAATAATAATCAAATCTAAGATCCAATAAGGATTAATATGATCTAATAAGGATCAAATCTAAGATCCAAAAAGGTTCAAGTTCAAGATCCAATAAGGATCAAATCAAGATCTGTTATGGATCTAATGATATTCAATAAAAATGAAATCCAAGAATTGCTAAGGATCTAATAAGAATCCAATAAGGGTTTGATCTAAGATTTAAGGATCTAATAAGAATCCAATAAAGATCAAATCTAAGATCCATTAAGCATCCGATAGGAATCCAATAAGGGTTGAATTAAGACCCAATAAGGGTCGAACCAAGATCCAATAAGGATTAAGTCTAAAGTGAAAGCCCAAAATAGGTGACTTGGTGCAGGGTGGCGCGGCCGGGGGGGGGGGGGGGGTTGTTTTGGATTAGGTCCAATGAGAATGATGACCACTTTTAAAATTAAATCACAATTCACAAATCAATATAGAAAATAACACAAGTCTGCAAGCAAACATAATAATATAGGAGTGCAAAATATAAATAGAGAAGTAGAGTGAATGCAAACTGATATACATGGTTTGATGATCAACTGCACCTACTCCATGACCCTTGTCCTAATTCTAAGGACTTAAACTTTTCACCAGAGTTGTCATTTCATTTGGGTGAAACCACTCTCTTACAATTTCTTACTCCAACCGAGCAAGTATCACTCCACACTGGAGCTAACTCTCTCACATTCTATTAATATATAGAAGAACACTTAACTCTCTCCTCACAACTTAGGTGAGTTACAAGGATATAAAAGTAAAGAAGATAAAAATGAAGTATAATTATGCCTCTCTACAATAGCCTCTTAGGATAAGTACAAGGGTAAGGAAGATTTGATATGAAATTGAAAGCTTAAAGCACTCAAGGGCTAGAAGGCTTGTAGGCCTTTGGTCTCTTCTCTAAAATAAATTAGAAGATCTAAAAGTTATTTAAAGAAGTCCATCCTAGTCTATTTATAATTTATTGGTCGAAACTAGCTGTTTGGGTGAAATCACAACTTGCTTTCCTCTTACAGTCAAAAAATTAGCTGTTAGTCACATAAAAAAATTGAACCATCAATCCATTTTGGTATACCAGAACTGGTAAATAATTTTGCCTGTTATCCAATTTTCTAACTAATCATCCAAATCTGGTGAACAAGAACTAGCGAAAACTTTTTGTTAGTCGTTCGATTCTGCCTGGGATTATAAGTTTAAATATTCTATTTGACACAATTGGTTATCCATTAAATCAAGCAAACATCTGATTCTATCAAAAAAACTCTGTTAGGAATTTCATGTAAAACCTAATGCGACAAGTGCTCTAAATAATTTATCGCTAAATCAAATCTTCAACTTCACTAAAATAAATAAAAATTCTAAAACTAGTGAACCGACTTGATCTCTTGAGTTTTGTTTAAGCCATCTCCAATGCTTCAAGTCCCATCCATTGATCCACCATCACGCCTCATCTTTAAGGCTATCTTCAAAACCATCTACACTTGAGGCTTTAAAATGAGTTTGATCTTCATTTTGAGCTTGGCTTGACTACTAGCTACATATGCTCAAAATATAATCAAATACAAGATTTGTTCATTATCAAAACTACAAAGGGTAATAATCTCCTCCTTTTTTGATGATGACAAACCCTCACAAAAATAAAATAAATAATCTAGTTCATAAAATAATTTTTATAATTTAATACATGTATCAACTAGAGTAATATGTAATAGCACGCTCAATATGAATCATTTAGGATCAAGAAAGTATGCTCCCCTTTACTATAACAATTCTCCCCTATTTTAAGTAATTTAGCCATATATTTATCTCCCTTTTTTGACATCAACAAAAGGGGTATATCCAACAAAATTTTTACAATTATAAAATACACAATAATAAGTCCATATAGAATATAAGGGCACCAACATGAATTTTGAGAACATAACAAAAATATTGTGACATTAATATTTATAATGTCCTATCAAAACATCATCAAAATATAAATAAACACTCCCCTTTCCTATCGTACTAGTAGCATCATATTCAACCAATGCATATTAAGTAAGAAATATCATCTGAAGATGATTGCATTGAAAGGAAGTTAAAAGAATTGGAAAAGATTGGATTACCTCATGTGATTAAAGTATCTTCTAGTGCTTATAGAGATGTTATCCAATTTGACTCTCTCTTCACAATCTATAGAGAAAACATATCTATCTATGTAAAGAAGATTAGTAGCATAGCATATTATCATAGATAGAAGTTATAAAATATTGTAATAAAATTGATTACAAAAAAATCAACTAAAAGCAAAAATCCTACCTACACTAACTAAGTTAGAGCATGATTAAATGATAAAACTTTTTGAAAAACAAGTGTCATCCCTATATTAATAAAAATAGCTTAAGTAATGGAGGATTTTGGAACCCAAACTTGTTTGGATTCCACACATTTAGAAATCATGCTCTTTGATACTCAAATTTATTTTAGAGACAAATTTCTCTTAATTGAAAAACTTGTTGAGACATGTCCATTATGACAATAATAATTATATTTCAATTTTAAAATTGTAGGATTTGACACCTTGACATAAGTAGACTTGGTACCTTTGAATTTTGAAGAAGAGATAAAGCCAAGTCTGAATTTGCTCACAATGTTTCTTTGACTTTTTAAAATCATATTTGATGGTGAAGCCCAATTTTGTACAAATTTCAGTCTAAGAGGTTCCTTAAGATCAAATCTACTAGGCCACCCTTTCATTGATCTACACAAGGAAAAAACTGTGGAGGGGACTGCTGGGAGCTCTCTGGTGGTGGTCACTTTGATGATAAGTCAGATTCCTCATTAATAATAAGGATGGAATCAATAATTAGGCATTTAACCCATAGCTTTTTACTTATCCTACTTTTTGTAGTGTACCCAGGGATATGCAGTATCAATATCCCATGATTTTAGATAACTACTAGGCTAGGATCCTTATAATGGATAATTGCCAATCCTAGATCTTTTAAGATTATATTTTTGGGATATCTAAGGATATGATGATTGGTTGTGAATCAGCCAGAACATCCAAACTTACTGATAACATAGGCCATATTCCTTATGAAATTACGGGCCACCGTATGAACCCACTACTAGGCCAAGGCTACCGAGCTAACAGCTTAATCAGATGATGACCTTGAGGACATTGATTCAATACTCATCCTTTGGGCTTGGCTTTGGTATCCTCTAAACTCAAGGAATTTACCTCAGATCACTTCCTTGGAAGCCAACCCTTGATTACATTAGGGAGGATTCACTTTATAGGCCAACCATATGCTTGGCCATTAGCTTAGATTTTGGTTCATGCTATTCTGACTCCGTTGAGCCTACCCATTGTGATTTTGAGGTATTATCAGTTCCCCCAACTCTAGACTCCATCCTATCGATGCAAGGGCTTGATTTTATTTTTTTTTTGACTAGAACATGCTGTAACCTTGTTGATCATGGTCCTAAAATCCTTAGCTATATATTTAGGGTCATTGAGAGATGGTTGCCACATTGCTAAGAGACTCAACCCCTTTATTGCTTTGAAATTTCTCAATGTGAAGTGTTAGCTGCCTTGCCTCTTGGGGAAGTGAGCCATCATTTCATCAAATCCCCTCAATCATTAGAATTTTATTTGTTCTAGAGGGAGTAGCCTGAGGCCACCTACTCATCTATTAAGATGACATTTTGTGGGACTTTATGATGTGTACCTCGAAGTGTCATTTATGATAGGATGGAGGACACATGTCCATAAGGTCTCAATTAGGGTTTTAAAGCTTCCACCTCTTGGATTCTGATGGTCCAAATTGAGCCTTGTGAAACTAATTAGATAGTGATGTGAAACCTATATAGGGAGTGCAGTGACCTTTACCCTTTACTTTGGTGGATTCACAAACCTTCATTTCCTCTCTTTTACATCCTCATTCTTCATGGGCAAGTCTATTCTCCAATGGTGTCCCCCTCCATTACTTTTGGTTTTGGGAAGAGTTCTTCTGACATGAAGAGGGAAAGTGCCTCGGGATAGGTGGCCCCTACTTGAAAGAAGTTGTCAACCCCTTGTGTCACCTCCACGGTGGCAATCGGGGATCCAAATTCTACATCAATGCCGAAGGAGGCATGAGGAAAATCTGCTTCTCTATTCTCTACTCCATCTATTTCAAGGGATGATTCTAGACCCATGGAGGCATGCCCTTCAAGGCCTATAACCATCTTTCAGTCACCCTCTAGTAGGCCTCTTCATTAATTTTTTCTTGTTTTGCTACTGATGATCTTAGCGCAAGTATTTTGTTAGGTATTTCTAAAGTGAGGGTTTAGATTTCTAAATCTATTCTCTAGGAGAAAAATCTTGAGCAGTTGGTTAACACTTTTAGCTTCCCAAGTGGGATTAAATTGGACCTATGGGGGTCAAAAGAAAATAGTAAAATCCTTAGGGAGGAGTTTAGGTTTGAGTTTACCACTTACTGGGAGATGTTCGAGAACAAGCTTAGATATCCAATGGATGTTTTTACTAGTGATGTCTTGAGAGATTGGGATCTAGCTTTGAGCCAAATTGTGTCCAATGCCATAAAGTTTAGTTTTACCTTTTGAGCCTTATCTACCTCCAAAAGTTGTCTACCCACCATGGAGATGTTTAAGGGTGCCTTCAAGAGCCACCGAGATTCTAATACTAGAAGTAGGTGGTATTTTTCCCTTAAAAATGGTGTAGAATTTTTACCTCCAACCCTAGCTCTATTTATTCTTGGAAGGATCATCTGGTTAGAGTTATTTTCTAGGGTAGATCTAGGTTTTCTCTATGAGTGGGCAATCCTTCCTCTCGTAGGGCTAACCCAAAAATTTCTCCTGAAGTTTACCAACTTTTAGTTTCCTAGGCTGAGAAAGTATGGGAGATTATGTTTGCCCTTACATGGTTTGACGGGGTTTATTTGGAAGAGAATGGCCCATTTGTTTCTCGAGCGGTCAGTACACATTCTAGCCCTCACTTCCTTGGGCTTACTCCTCCTGCAATGGACCTTTGCCTTGTCTTTAACAATGTGATGTGATCTTGGAGGGCTTGCTGAGCTCTCCTTGATGAATGAGTATTTGAAGGTGCAAGGAGAAGCTCCTCCGGTGTGTCAACTCCATCAACCTGAAAGAGAACTGCTGAGCTAGAGGCTCCTACTCCTTCCCCTCCCATAGTTTGGTGCCAAGGAAAGATGAAGGAAGAGGAGGAGGGGAGGAGCCAAGGTGCAAGTGAAGAATGAGCAAGGAAGAAGCAATCACTAGCTCATTCCTCCTCTCCAACTTCCCAAGCCACCACTTCTAAGGATGGTGTTAGCTTACCAACTCGTTGCTTAGTGAAGAAAGCTGATTGTGGCAAGGGAGTTGCTCCTACCTCCACACCTTTGAGTTGCCCCAAAAGGCAAGGGCATCCCCCTTTTGGGCATTGAGGTGTCTCGTGAGAGGTCGATGCCAAGGAGTACTTCCTTGATGATTTCGGGGATGACGCCAACCCTTCCATTACTAGACTCCCTGTCAATAAGCTCTTTTTAAAGGAGGCCAAATATAGTTTCGATGTGAGCTCATTTAAACTTTGTACCCTGAATTTTCCTTCTTCTTCATTGTTCTAACATTTAGCTTGATTTACAAGCCATGGCATTTATCCACTATGGAGAACGTCATTATTTTGAGGCTCAGAGGGAGGATGCTTCAGAGAAAAGTAAGGTTGATGAAGAGATGAGCCTTTTCTATTCTTAGCTCACTTATCCCTAGAGTAATATGGATGAGGAGAATAGGAAGATGAGGGAAGAGAAGAATCTTCTCATGGCTGAGCATGACTTGTCCTTGTCAAGCTTGGAGGTTGTAAAGGCCCAACATTAGGCTGAGCTGGAGGATGCCAAGACTTATGTAGTCCACACATACCTCCAGAAAACTTAGAACACCAATGCTTTGAAGATGATGGGATTGAATGCCCTCTCAGAATACAAAGCTAGTGGTGAGTTCCTCTGGATGTGCTTCAAGGCATCTGCCAATGGCTTTACTGAAGGCTTCCTCATTTGCTGTAACATTGTGAAGGATGCCAAATTTGAACCCAAAGACCTTCGGGTTAAACTCTATAATGACTTGAGGGTTCAGTACCTCAAGTGAGAGTATGAAGAGCTCCTTCGAAAGGAAGGTGAAGCAACAAAGGCAAAGGAGGTAAGGGTAGATAGGACTAAGCGTTTAGCCTAGAGATCTAGAAAGGTGGTGGGAGCTTGAAAGCCCCTCCATATCTCTGACTAGCTACATCTTTTCATCATATATTGAAAAGATTTTTGTACCAATCATATTTCTTATTTCAATAAAATTTTTGCCTCCTTTTTGAACCTCTATATTTGAAGTCTTACTTTTTTATTGTCATAAAATTTTTCCACTTCAGTGTTTCTAATAACTAAGCAAGTTAGGTAGACTTACTTTTCTCAAAGATCTCCTCATGTGTCAGCTCAGTAGGTAAGATCAAGGTTTTATGCTAAGGACATATTGAGCTTATTGCACCTCACGTGTATTGAGGGCTTTTGATTTTAGGTAGATCAAGGTCTTTTGTCTCGGAAGACTGAGATCTTTTTGCCTTGGATAGATCGAGATCTTTTGCCTTGGAGGACTAAGGTCTTTTTGCCTTAGGTAGGCCAAGGCCTTTTTCCTCAGAGGATTGAGGTCTTTTTACCTTGGGTATGCCAAGGTCTTTTACCTCGGGAGACTGAGATTTTTTTTGCCTTGGATAGACCTAACTCTTTTGCCTCGGAGGACCGGAGCCTTTTTGCCTTGGGTAGAGCAATGTTGTTTACCTTGGAGAATTGAGGTCTTTTTCACCTTGGGAAAAAACCAAGGTCTTTTGCCTCGGAGGTTTTTTTACCTTGGGTAAACCAAGGTCTTTTTGTCTCGAAGGACTGAGGTCTTTTTTATCTTGGGTAGACCAAGGTCTTTTATCTAAGAGGATTGAGATTTTTTTGTCTTAGGTAGGCCAAGGTCTTTTGACTAGGAAGATTAAAGTCTTTTTGCCTTGAGTAAACTAATGTTATTTGCCTCGAAGGACTAATATTCTTTTTACCTTGGGTATGCTAAGGTCTTTTACCTCAGAAGACTAAGTTCCTTTTACCTTGGGTACCAAGGTCCTTTGCCTTAGAGGACTATGGTATTTTTGGCTTGGGTAGACCAAGTTTTTTCCCTCGGAGGATCGAGGTCTGTTTACCTTGGGCAGAATAAGGTCTTTTGCCCTAGAGGACCGAGGTTTTTATGCTCTAGGTAGACTAAGGTCTTTTACCTTGGTGGACCAAGATCTTTTTGCCTTAGGTAGACCAAGTTCTTTTGCCTCGGAGGACTGAGGTCATTTTGCCTTAAATAGATCAAGGTCCTTTGCCTTTGAGGACTGAGGTCTTTTTGTCTTAGGTAAACCAAGGTCTTTTACTTTGGAGGACCAAGGTCTTTTTGAGAAGTTTCCTCCAAAAGTTAGTTTAAGACAACTTCTTTTTAGAAGATAACCTATTCTAAATATAAAGAGTTTCTTTAAAATAATAAAGGAGAGATAGTTTATCTTAGGTATTGGGCCTTTTGAGGTTATTGCCATGGCCTATTCTTGAGCCTGATCTACTGTTAGTGTGTTCAAGCCTAAAAGCACTTGCGTCGCTGAATTAATGATCTTAAAGGGGCAACCGAGTTTAAAGACAACTTTCTAGAGTCCTAATCCACAAGCTTGGTATAGAGGAATGTTGAGTCATTTGGGTGTAGCCTTTATCAGCTCAAAGGCAGATTCCTTAACCCCTGCAATTGTTAAATTATTTTCCTTTTTGATCGAGATTATTCTGCCAATAAACCAACTCGCACTTATTTACAAGGATTTGATCTCCCCATGCTTCTCTTACACCATATTTAGTGGGAAATCTCATAACTAAATGAAAATTCTAGATTATTGCTTAGAGTTGGTTCAGTGCTAGGTGTCACAATATGGCATTGTAAGTCAAACAAGTTTGAACCACCACGAACTTTGATTTTATTGTATTGCTTTTTAAATTCTCTCCGACCATCAAGAGTAGATTGATCCTACCTAGTGAGCTGATCTAATCTCTCATAAACCCGATCAATGTACCTTCAGAAAATTCTAGCTTTTACTTAGTTTTCATTTGGTCAACATCATGAACAAAATATTGGCTGAGTTTCCTATATCTACCATAATATGGCTTATAGAGTAGCCATCCAAAATCACTGAGATGACTAATACATCATTTTGAGGCACTAAAATACTCTGTAGACCTTTTGCTGAGAAGATAATATTTTTGTACTCAGTATTAGGGGTGCTATCATCTAGTCAAGTTCCATTCCTTTTTCCCCCCTGTGATGGCTGGGCATTGGTCAATTGATGTCAAGGCTTCACCCTGTGTCATCAGGCTCATTAGGATTATATTGAAGTGACCTTTGAGTGGTTGATTTTGTAGCTCTAGGGTCAGATTCCTCCAAGGAGAGCCTTACAAATAAGCTTCTCTAGTTGAGACTTCTTTAGCTCTTTCATCTTGGCATATAAAGTATTTGAGGTGGCCTTCCTTGATGAGCCTTTCAATCTCCTCTTTGAGGTGCCTATATTTCTCACTATCATGACCATGGTCTTTGTGAAAGCGATAATACCTTGATTTATCCAAATGTCACCTATTTGTATTAATTGGTGGAGGTTTCTTGAAGAAATCTTGATACTCAATTTGGGCCAACACCTTTGATCTTGAATTATTCAAGGGGAGTTATATTCAAAACTCTTGCCAACATTCTTATCGCTCAGTCCTTCATTTCTTTAGCTCGGATTGTTTGGTTTCCTGAGCCTCCTTCCTTGGCTTACTGCTACCATTAGACTCTTTCTTTGCCAACATTATTTCTTTGGCATCAATGTATTTTTGAGCTAATTAAATGAACTCTACCAAGGTTTTGGGCAGTTTGTGAGCTATCTTATAGGCAACCCAAGGTTGTCTAACCTCGTTGATCGCAATGCAAGGTCGATGGAGCTATCTAGCTTTGAAATCTCCAGTCAAGCCTTGTTAGACTGAGCCAAATACTCCCTTAAGCTCTCTCCTTTTTTTTGCTTCAAGGTCAAGAGTGTAGAAGGGTCCTTACACTAGGGTACTAGTGAGATGAATTGTTAAATGAACCAATCAGCTAGGTCATCAAAGCAAGTGATAAAGTGTCTCGGGAGCCAACATACCAAGCCCAAGCTAGGTCTTATAGTGTTATTGGAAATGCCTTACACATGGTGTAGTCCCATGTGCTTTGAAGGACCAGAGCATTTTGGAATGTGTTGACATGATCGATAAGATCCTTTGAACCATCATATACCTCGTATGATGGTGGGTGAAACTTTGGTTGCGCATGGGAGTAAGTGATCTTGGGAATGAGAGGGGTATCATACTTTGTATGGTTGGATGAATTAAGACTACAGACACTCTCTGAGCTATGTGTGAGGCATCCTTGCCTTCGATGACTTGAATGTCTCTATCTAATACTTAGATTGTAGGAGTATAGTACATGGCCTCCTAGGCTGGGTCATAAGTGGGGTCGTATCATTCATGACCCCTTGATGCTTGGTACCAAAGTGGGGCTTCGGTTGAGGGGTCTTGGTGATTTGAATGATGGGACCCACTCAGATGCAACTGACTTGTGATATGTGGGTGTTGGCCATGTTGTTGGCTTGAAGCCTCAGCTTGGCCTAGAACTCATTGTCAAGTGTGATAAGCTTGGATGTTTTGCATCATTTGGGCCTAATTTTATAATAGTTGGGTTTGCAGATTTTGCATAGCTTATGCCTAGGCTTCTAGTAGTTGCATTATTTGCTGAACTATAATAGTTAGTATTTGGAACTCTTGTCGATTCATCGAATTGGAGGGAGCCACTAGTGCCTCGAGGACAGTTGGTAGAGGGGCTCCTTGGTTTTCCTATTGTTCAAGACACTATACAACTGAGTTGTCTCAGTGCATCGATTCACCCGGCCCACTCGAGGAATTATGCGACTCCACCTGCATCGAAGCAATCTACCCCCTGAGCTAATTTTTGGATGTTGACACCCTTATTGTTTGAGGCATGGCTGGAGAATTTCTACATATATCAATAGAAAGATAGCAAAACAAGTCTCAATGAAAGTACCAATTTATTTACAAAATTTGATTCTATATCGATTTTGGTTTGAAAAGCTCCTTGAGATCAGATCTACTAGTCTGCTCTTCCATCAATTTGCACAAGAAAAAACTATGAGGGCGACTGCTGGGAGCTCTCCAATGGCTATCACTCTGATGATCAAGTCAAATTCCTTGTCAATAATTAGGCATTAACCCTTACCTTTTTGCTTATCTTATTTTTTGTAGTGTATCTGGGGGTATGTGGTATCAAGATCCTATGACTTTAGGTAATCGCTAGGCTTGGATCCTCTTAATGGATAGCTGCTAATCCTAGATCTTTCAGGATTATCCTTCTAGGATATCCAAGGATCATTTATGGTAAGTGTACGATGATTAGCTGTGAATCAGTTGGAACATCTGAACTTACTAATAACTTAGGCTATATTCCTTATGAAATTATGGGCTAGCATATGAGCCCACTTCTAGGTTGAGGCTACCAAGCAAACATCTTAATCAGGTGATGAAGTTAGGGACATCAATTCCATACTCATCCTTTGGCATAGCTCCAGTGCCCTCTAAGCTTAGGGAATTTGCCTCGGATGACTTCCTCGGAAGCTAACCCTTTATTACCTCAGTGAGGATTCACTTTGGAGGTTGGCCATATTCTTCGATCGTCAGCTCTGGTTTGTTCATATTGTTCTGACTCCGCTAAGCCAACCCTTGTGATTCTAAGGTATCATCAATATTCAATGCATCAAAGTCATTCTCAAGTAAAATTAATTTATTTTTCAAAGAAGAATGCTTAAGAAGTAACTTTTTATGTCTAGAGTATAAATCTTCAAATGCTTCTTGTAATTCTTCAAAAGTTAAATCAGATACTCATCCTCATTACTTTTATAATCCTTTGCCATAAGGCAAAGGTTGAGGTTATGATTGTTAGAGTCATCATCCGTGCTATCCAATGTAGACTTTCCTGTTCTTTTTCTTATTTTTCTTCTTCTTCTCTTGAGCTTGAGAGGATGACTCTTTAGTTTCTATGTTCTTATTCTTTGACTCCTTTTTCTTTTTCATCTTCTTTTCCTTTTTGTCATCATCCATTCCTAATTCTTTGTGGCACATCTCATAGATTGATAATGAACCTATGAGTTGTTGAAGTGGTAGTGTCTTGAGGTTCTTTGCTTCGTGGATAGCCATCACCTTTGGCTCCCATGATCCTAGCAAAGATCTAAGAATCTTTCTCACAACTTCTTCATTAGTCTAACATTTGCCTAAAGAATGTAAGCCATACAAAATTTTCATATATCATGAAAGCATATTCGATATTGATTCAAAAGAGTACATTTTGAAAAACTCAAGTTTATTTACAAGAATTAAAATTTTTAAATCTTTCACCTTGCCAACCTCTTCATGAGTATGTAATAAGCACTTTCAAATCATAAAATATTTTTAAAATTATTTTTATTAAGAGCACAATGCAATATATTCATGACTTTAGCAATTGTGGACTCTACCCTTTTCTCCTTTTTAATCCCCTCTTGAGATGATTTAGGAACCTCCACACCATCAATTACCTTGGTGGGTAGAAAATACCCACTTTCGATTGAGAACCAAAGATCAAAATCAATACTCTTAATAAAAACTTTGAAGTGAGTTTTCCAAACATTAAAATTATTTTTGTTGAAGTATGGAGAATAAAAAATTGATTGACCCTCTCAAAAATAATGAAACACATCAAATATTTCCATTAAAAGAATGGATTAAAAACTCGAGGTTGTTAAATAAAAAATATGAGCACCGAGCTCTGATACTAATTAAAAGCCCAAAATAGGCAATCTAAGAGAGGAGGTGAGGGGGGAGGCAGAGGGTGAATTAGGTTCAATGAGAATGTAACCACTTTTGAAATTAAAACCCAATTTACAAACCAATATGCAAAATAACACAAGTCCATAAGCAAACACAATAATACAAAAGTGCAAAATATAAATAGAGAAGGAGAGAGAGTGCAAACCGATATATGTGGTTCGACAACCAACCATGCCTACTTCATAAGCCTTATCTCAATCTTAAGGACTTAAACACTTTACTAGAGTTGTTGTTTCATTCGAGTAAAACCACATTCTTACAATTCCTTGCTCCAAACAAGCTATGGGATCAAAATCGATGGCCCAGGATGACGGAGACCCTGGGAAGCAATATTGAAAAACAAATCAAATTATGTGATGATTTGAGTACGCAATCAGATATTGTAGAAATATAACTTTCAATAAGTGCAAAATCCTATTGTTAATTACCTTGATAATTGTTAGAAACCTCCTAAAATAAGAAAATCTAGTTAATATGATTGAGACACAAAAGAAAGAAGAAATCATTATTTAATTGATTTGGAGAAAGAGTACATAGCTTAAGTAAGGGTATGCCCTCACTTTATAATAAATTTAAATATGTAATAATGGTAAGTATGAAAATAAGAAAGAGAAAGTGAGAAAGAACCTGATGCTTGCTATTGCCCCTCTCCCATGTGCTGGAACGAGTGGAGCATGACTCAAATAGATCTTGACTTGATCCTTAGTAGATGCTGATATTTGGTTTGATTCTAGGGCATGGTTGATTGCCCTACCTCATGTCAATTGACCCTACTAAAATCTGAAGCATCACCAAGTGCAACATGAAAAAGTATGAACATAAGAGGAGAAAAGGGAGAGGCTTTGATGTGTACCACTACCTCACTCCCATGCGCTAGATCGTGTGGAGTCTAACTCGAGCGGATGTGTAACTTGATCCTTGGTGGATGTTGATAATTTGACTTGATTTTAGGATGTGACTGATTGTCTTCACTTATATCAGTTGGCTTGTTAGGACTTGAAGTGTAACTGATGGCTTTCTATTTGCTATCAGCTAACTTCTTTTGATATTTGATTTGAGATGATGATTAGCTGTCTTAGCTTGTGTTAACTATTTTTACTTTAATAATCAATAGCCTTTCTTGGCTTGTTGACATTGGTGTTGCCAATAGCTTTTAGGGTTGGCTTGCCTTGAAGGGAGCATCATCAACGACTTCTTAGGTTGACTAGCTTTGAAGGAATCATTGCCAATGGCTTTTGGGTTTGGCTAGTTTGAAGGGAGTGTTACCAATGGATTTTGGGTTTAGCTAGCTTCAAGAGAGTGTCATCAATTGGCTTCTAGGATTGATGAGCTTGAAAGGTGCATCATTAATGACTTATGGGATTGACTAGCTTGAAGGTGAGCATCATTAGTGGCTTCTGGGGTTAACTAGCTCAAAGGGAGCATCATCAATGGCTTCTAGGATTGACTAGCTCAAAAGGAGTGTCATCAATGGCTTCTGAGGATGACTAGTTTAAAGGGAGAGTTAACAACTACTTTTGGATTTGTTTATCTTAAAAGGAACATCATCAATGGCTTCTGGAGTTGAACAGCCTGAAGCATGTATTATCAACAGCTTCTGGGTGGTTAACTAGCTTAAAGGGAGTGTCATCAATGGCTTCTTGTTTGACTAGCTTTGAAGGAAGCATCATCAATGACTTTTGGGAATGACTAGCTTGAAGGGTGGCCAATGGCTTTGAGCACATTGTTGGTTGACTTCATTTGAACAATATAATATAGTTGACTAACTAAACGAGTTCAAGCCTACATTACGTCTGTTTGATTTGAAGGAATAATTAATGGCCTTGGCCTGTGCTAATCCTCTTTGATTTGATAATCGATAGTCTTTCTTGGCTTGCTATCAATTGGATTTAAGATGTTGTCAATGTCTTTGAGCTTGTTGTCAACTAATCTTAATTGATCTTGGATCTTACCTTGGTTGCGTTCTTATTAGATCCTTAAAGGATTTCAAGTTTGACATTGATTGGATTCCGGACGGATCCTTAATGGATGTTGGATCCAATCCTTAATGGATTCTTGATGGATCCATGATGTTAGATCTAACCTTGATGTGTTCTTGATGGATCCTTGATTGATATTGGATCCAACCCTTGATGGCTTCTTGATGGATCCTTGATGGATGTTGTATCCAACTCTTAATGAGTTCTTAATGGATCCTTACTCAACCCATTAATGGGTTTGGGTTTGAACCTTAATGGACTTGGGTTTAAGTTCAAGTTGGTTTGGTTCAACTTGGTTTTAATTTAGTTGACCTTTTCTACTTTAGGTTTGACCTATTTCTGGGTTAGGTTTAGATTTGACCTATTTTGGTTCAAGTTTGACTTGTTCTAGTTCAGGTTTTGACCTTTTTTTGGTTTAGGTTTGACCTATATTTGGGTTATGTTTAGATTTGACCTATTTTGGATCAGCTTTGACCTATTTTGGTTTAGGTTTGGACCTATTTTTTGTTTAGGTTTGACCTTTTCTAGATTAGGGTTGAGTTTGGCTTGACCCCATTTGGGTTCAGTTTGAACTTGGTTTAACCCGATTGGGACTTGGTTTGAACTTAGCTTGACCTAGTTGAGACTTGGTTTGGACTTAGCTTGACCTAGTTGGCACTCGATTCAGACTTGGCTTGACCAGTTTGTGTTTTAATTTGAATTTATTGTAGGTTAACTGAATTAGAGTTGAATTTGAATTTGTTTTAATTTAGCTTGAATGTTGTTTGACTTGTTTGGGGTCTACTTTGGGCTTGTTGTGGCTTGGTCTGAATGTTGTTTGACTCAATCGGCTTTCAATTCAAATTTATTTTGATTTAGTTTGAATGTTTCTTGACTCATTTGAATCCTAATTTGAACTTTTTTAATTTTGGGTTGACTCGAGTTGAACTTGAATTGATCCACGTTTGGACTAATCAAGGCTTGAGCCAATTAAGATTGAATCTGAACCTAGGTCATTAGTTTTCTAACTAAAATGGATAACTAGTTGTGGCATCATTCATCTGGCCAAGAGCCGGGAGGGTGGGGGGCTTGTGGGGTGGTGGGGTTTGTTTCTAGTTTAACTGAACTGTCGATCGGTTAAGGTAATAGTGACCTACATAGCATTTTTTTGCTTGTTTAGACTAGTTTTGTATTTTTGTATTGGGTCCACTTGATAGTTTGTTTTGAGTCAATTTTATTCTGTTTGTTTGTTTTAGCCTAGTTAGCTCTGAGTTTAATGTGACTGAGTCATTTTAATCTGATTGATTCATATTTATCAATTTGTTTTGGTTTTGTGGGATCAATTTCCATGGCCCGGGATAGCAGAAACTCTAAGAGCAATCTTGAATCACAAATCAAAGTTTATTTTGATTTAAAGTGTACTATCAAGTGTTGTGAGAATATTAGTTTTCAATAGGCGCAAGTCCCTATTATTAATTACTCTGACAATTGTTAAGAACCTCGCAAAGTGAGAAACCTAGCTAATAAAAATTAAAAACACACAAAAAAGAAAAAAGTATTTGATTGATTTGAAGAGATGGTACATGACTTAAGTAAAGGTCTACCCTCACTTTACAACAAATTTCAACATGAGATAATAGAAAATATTTGAGGAATAAAGAAGAAAAAAAGAAGAAATAGAGAAGAAGCTTTGATATGTGTTGTTGTCCCGCACCTCCAACGCTAGACCACATGGTGTCTGACTCAGATCGACTTAGTCTTTGGCAGGTATTGATGGCATCATCTAATGGGATGTGGAAGGAAATGAGAGAAGTTCAAAGTATTTCCAATAGCTTTGAGCATCAATGATGACTTCGTAATTTGAAGTGTTTTCATTAGCCAATAAGACTATGGCAACAAATTTTTTTAGGTTGGAGTGTTTTCTATTAGCTAATAAGGTGTTGGTGATAATACCGTTAACCTTGAAGTGTTTCCATAGCCAATAAGGCATAGGTGATAACTTCATTATTTGAAGTATTTCCATAGCTAATAAGGCATAAGTAATAACTCCTTTTAGTTTGGTATCATTACCAATAGCTTATCAGGTTGGGTATACCTTTGAGAATTACATCGTTAACTACTTTTGGGAACAACTAGTTTGAAGAGGTGCATCAATTTCTTTTGAGATTGACTAGCATGAATGATACATTATCAATTACTTTTAGGGTTAACTAACTTGAAGAGAGCATCACCAACTACTTCTAGGGTTGGTTAGCTTTAGCATGGGGGGTTATCAACTACTTGTATGATTGACTAGCTTGAGAACTCATTGTCAACTGCTTGTAAAGTTGACTAACTTGATGGGTGCATCATCAATTGTTTGTAGGTTTGACTAGCTTTGAAATGTGACCAATGGGTTTCAGCATATTATTGGTTGGCTTCATTGATTCGATAGCATTACCAATGATTTAAGTAGTTAGGTATAGCTTCGAAGCATGGTCGACAACTTGGAGGGTATTATTAGTTGACTTTATTTGGATAAGGTGTTGTGGCTGACTGACTAAGCGAGTTTAAGCCTACTTTAGTTTGATTTGATTTGAAGCATTGCCATTGCTTTTGAGTTGGCTTAGCTTGGAAGACATGTCATCAACGGCTTTTGTTATTAATTAGCTTGAAGTGTGACCAATGACTTTGAACATATTGGCAATTAACTTCTTTGATTTGATTGCACCACCAATGACTTATGGAGTTGGATATATCTTTGAAGTGTTGCTGAAGACTTTTGTACCATACCCAATGAGACTTAGTTTGACCTTATTTAGATCTATTTAAACTAATTTAGGTTTAGGTCAGGGTGATAACATCACTTTTGATTGATAGTCTTGGAGTATTGTCAAATTTTTAGCACTCCTAGAAGGACCTGGCTTGACCCTAATATAGTACCATCAGAACTAATATAGTTTAGGTTTGAGTTTGATTTCATTTAGTTTGAGTCTAGTTTGACCTTATGTTAGACTTTTATAGAGTTCGAGTCTACTGGACTTTGGCTTAAGTTCAAGCCAATTCTGGTTCTAGTCCTTTTAGTTTAGACTTGATTTAATCCAATTAGATTTGATTTAACCTTAGTTCAATTCAAATTGGATTCGATTTGAACTCAACTTGATTTTAAATTAACCTATCTTGCATCTGATTGAGGTTGAGTTCTAGTTTAGGTTACTTCAATTTGGGTGTTAGTCAATTTGTTTAATTAGTTTAGATTCATTTGAGTCAACTTCACCTTTGTCTATTTATTTTGGCTGAGTTTAATTTTAAAGTGATTGAGTTACTTCATTTTAAGTAGTTTGATTTGAGGGTCTTTGGTTATTTATGATAATTTTAGGTGGACCCGTGGTCTCGCCTTGAATGTGCGAATCCAAGGGCTAACTTAGTTCGCAAGTTCAAAAGCTGATTTAGAGGTGTAAGCCCAAGGGCTAATTGGATGCCAGTTTAAAGACTGGCTTAGATGTAAATTCAAAGATTGACTGAGAGTGAGCCAGAAGTTTGGATGGGTGTGAGCCTGAAAGTTTGTTTGGATGTGAGCTCGAAGGCTGGCTGAGTATGAGCCCAAAGTCTAGTTATGTGCTAGCCCGAAGGTTGGCTTAGATGCGAGCCCAAAAGCTAGCTGCATACAAGCTTGAAAGCTGGTTTGGATGCAAGTATGAAGGATGGCTAGAGTGCAAGCTTGAAGGTTGACTAGAGTATGAGTCCAAAGGCTAGCTAAAGTGTGAGCTTGAAGGTTGTCTTAGATGAGAGCTTGAAGACTAACTGAGTGTGAGCCCGAAGGTTAACTTGGATGCAAGCCCAAAGGCTAGCTAACTGTAAGCTTGAAAGTTAATTAACTGCGAACCCGAAGGCCGGTTGAAATACGAGCTTGAAAACTGGTTTAGATGTGAGCCTGAAGGTTAACTGGGCATAAGCTTGAAGATTGGTTAAGTACACCTGAAGGCTAGTTGAGTGCAAATCTAAAGGTTGGCTTGGATGCGAGCTCAAAGGCTGACTTGGATGCAAGCCCGAAGGCTAGTTGAGTGTGAACTCGAAGCTGACTGAGTGCAAACCTAAAGGCTATCTTAGATGCAAGTCTAAATGTTAGCTGAAGGCAAACCCAAAGGCTGGCTAAGGTGTGATCCCAAAGATTGGCTTAGATACGAGATTGAAGGTTGGTTGAGTACAAGTTTGAAGGCTAGCTTGAATGTGAGTTCGAAGGCTAGTTAAATGCAAGCTCGAAGGCTAACTGAATGCTAGCCTAAACACTGAGTTAGATACGAGTCCGAAGGTTGGCTAAGTGTAAGTCTGAAGGTAAGTTTGGATGCAAGTCCAAAGACTGATTTAGATGCGAGCTCGAAGACTGACTGAGTGCAAGTTCAAAGGCTGATTGAGTGCGAGTCCAAAGACTAATTTAGTGGGATAAGGATTTGTCATGTTCGAGGGGTCGTAGGTTGCCATAACAAGGTTATAGGTTCATTGTCTTTATCACTATTTTTAAGAGATTGTGGGTGACTACAGGGAGTTTAAGGTGCCAAAAATCAAAACAAGAGTTAGTCTTTTTTTTTAATCAAAATCTCAAATCATGTTTTCAATAATGCAATTTTGCATTGGTAGCTGCTTGAACAGCTTAGCCATCTGAACAATCTACTGAACAATTCCCCTTTCCCTTTAAAGTTTTTTCATGTTTCAGAAGGTATGGATACCTTCTGATATAAGACCACCTGGAGGAACCTTAAGCCTGGAATCTTCAAGGAATGGTATTACCTATGGCTCCTCAAAAAGATCACGATAAAATGCGTACTCTGTTTGGTAATCATGCAAATCTAGCTCCGCTTTCTGGTTGGTATGGTAATGATGCTTTGCCTCCGCTGACTTACCAAACCCAAAAATACTTGCTCACAAATTCCCACAGCAAGCATTACTGCTTGCATCCTTGAAGAATAGTGAAATAATTTCTCATCATGGACTTTCCTTTGTTCCTTAGGAGCCTTCCCTGTCTCCTCCACAAACCTTTTTACTAAATAGCAAGGTTTTAAATCTCAGTTTCGGTTTCGGTTTCGGCACCCAGTGAAACCGATATGTTTCAGCTGTTTCGGCCGTTTTGGTTAAGGCCGAAAGATTTTTTTAATTTATTAATTGTGTGTTAATCAGAGTTTGACTATATTTTGATTGTACTTTGACTTCAAATAAAAAATACGATAAAATTTTAAAAATATTTTAAAATTAGAAAAAAATTTATAATTGATTTTACCATAATATTAAATTTATTTTAATTAAATAAAATTAATTTTGATAGTTAATCACTAATATAGTATATTTTTAATATATATTACTGTATAAAAAACATACGAGAAATAATATGAATATGATTAAAAGTTAAAAATTAATATAAGCAAATTTAACTTATCATTAAAAGGTACTTGACACATAAATAATATATTAATTATAACGTAATATAACTAATCATCATTATCATCATCACTTGAGTTTGAAATATCTGGATGTAAAATTACAAATTCAGCACTTGAACAATCTAAATGAGTATTTGTAGGTGTATGACTCAGAATAATTATTTCTGCGTGATTTCGTGATAGCGATTCTGAATTATAATCATATATTGAAGGTTCAAAATGAAAATGATAACCATATTCATTGACAACACATAGTAAAAATAGTATAATAATTCATGAGGAAATAAATATCATACTGTATGAAGTATTCAAGGAAAATTACGGTCACAGGGGTAGGACCGACATTTTGATTTTGGTAGAACAACCATACGTTTCAGTATACATATATGTACATGAATAGTAGAGCAGCCATGCATGCATGCACGTGAACAGTATTGCGGCTCTACTGTTCACTCGGCTACTAGGCGAGTGCGTAGCTGTTGGTGCACAATCGGCGAGGCGTGGCCCCGGCGAGGGCACAAGCCTTGGGCGCACGACTGTCAAGGGCGCGGGCGAGGCCGGCTCAGGCGCAGGTGAGGGCGCGACACAAGGGCATGAGGCCAGCGAGAGTGGGCGCAGGCACCCATGCCTCACTCGCACCCTCGTCGGAGAGCCCGCACCCGCGCCCTTGCTCCGGCGAGCTCGAGCCTGCATCCTTGCCAGCATCAAGCCTCCGCCCTTGCGCCGATCTCTGGCGCCGGCGAGTGCACGGGCGACCGGTAGAGGTCGACGCGAGGGCCCGAGCACAAGGCCAACGACGACTGCGCACTGTCTCCACACGAGCTCGTTGCATGCTCTGCCCGTGCGAGCTCGCCATGCGCTGTCCCCGTGCGAGCTCGTTAAGCGCTATCCCCATGCGAGCTCGCCGTGCTCTCCCCTCGCGAGTTCCGCTCTCCGCACTTGCCACCGTCAAAAACTCTAAAACCGAAACAAATTCGATCGAAACCGAACCATTTTGACCGAAACAATTCAGTTTCGACCTATATCTAAAATCTTACTAAATAGTATTTCACTGTCCTACTACATAGCAAATCAAACCGGGTGTCGGTCACAAGAAGCAGAGCCTTGTGAGAGGAGTTGCACATAGTGTAGTGAAGGAAATATGCGGGTTAGCAAATGTACATGATCATTGGAACTATCTCACCATAAGGATGGCAGAAACAACCTTCTCTGCGAGCACAGAGGTGGAGGATGTAGCTATTCACGAAAGAGAGATCAATCTTCGATCTAACATTGCAGTGAAACTCCTGCGTTCTATCGTTGTTGAGCCGGATCACGAGATCATGCCCATCAATCAACTCCCTGTGCTCACTTTTCAGCAGGATCCCACTATTCCCAACCACCACGCACGAGCCATACTTTCTCCACTGCGATTCCGCCCTCCCGAGTTGCCAATCGATCGCCACCTTCACCTGGCTGGCGAGCTCCTCCATGACCCGGGGATGAAACCGCCGGCGCCGGAACTAGTCCCAGAGAACGTGCCAGAACTCAGGCAGGATCTGGTAGTCCTTTGGCGTCTGGAGCTGTATCACCTACTGGGGCCTGACCCGGAGGTGGTTCCCCTGCGGTAAAGTGAGATCGACCGGTACCGTCCCTGTCTGAGGCCGGCGAATTCGCCGTCGAGGAGCTCGAGCTCGCCGATCTTGGCGGAGGCGAGGCACATCAGGGTGACGTTCGCGGTGCCGTCGACGGAGGAGGAGGGGACAGTGAGGGACAGGAAGGAGTTTCTGGGGGTGCGGGAGTGGATGTTGCGGCGAACGGTCGCTAGGGCTGTGAGGAGGAACAGGCCAACAGGGCAAAGGGATGAGCCGACAAGGCCGAAGGGCAAGGGCAGAGCTCGCAGAGGCAGAGGCAGAGGCTGCGCTGAACTGAGTGGCTCGGAGCAGTGAGGGCCAGTGAGCGCGAACAACCTTTGGCGGCGAAGCTTCGGAGGAGAAGAAAAAAGAATTTTACCCCCTTTTTTTTTATCCACGTTTTTAGTGGACCTGATCTCTTCTCTTTTTTTTCGTCATTCCTGGTCTCTTTTTTTTTTTTTTCCAGATTTCTTCATCAATTTATAGGCTTTTTGAAATATCGAGATTAAATCTTTAATTGACTCATTTTGAAATGTGATTAGATTTTGATTTGTAATGAAATTATATTTATTTGTCTTTCAAAAATTTTATGATTGGAGATAATTGATTGATTCAGATTTATTTTTCTATTAAAAATTTAGATTTTGTACTATTTTTGAATAATAAATTTCAATGAGTTATTTGTAAAATTTTTCGAAATTTTGGACTAAAATATAATTTTGTAATTCCAAGGGCTTATTTACAAATATGATATATTTATAAAAAATTCTAAGATTATCATAATTCTTTTTGAATAAAATTTATATTTATTTACAAATAAAAAAAATTAAGAGACTTATTTATAATTTTTTTGAAAAATTGGGATAAAATATATTTTTATAAATTTTGAAGATCTTTTAGCAAAGAAAACATATCTGAAATTTTCAATGTCCTTTTTGAATAAAATTTAAGCTTGTTTGTAAATAAAGATCTTTGAGGGCTTTATTTATAAATTTCAAAAATTTTGAAAGCTTATTTGCGAAAGTTAAAAATGTTAAGAATTTATTTATGAATATAAAATTTTGAGAGGTTTGTTCGTAAACCCTAGATTTTGTTTGTGGTGATCAATTAGAAATTTCAAAAGTTTTAAGAACTATTTCACAAAATTTTTATTTCGGCGACTTATTCGTAAGAAAAATCTGATCAGGGACTTATTTATAAAGATTTTATAATTTTCATTTTAGTTTAGATATTTGATAAATTTTAAACCCGATTTTGGTTCAATATTCAGCTCATTTAGCCCTCTTTAATTTGAATTCAAATTTTTCAATAATTTAATCCAAATTAAATCCAATATTCGGTCGAATTTAATTGTGATTTTGGACCAATTGAAGCCCACATTTCGATTACAATCCAGTGGCATTCAATTCTATATTTTGATTAAATTTTGATTAAATTTAATTTTTGGTCAAAATTGACTCAAATATGTTTGAGAACCCTTGAGTTGTTATGATGACGTTGGGGTGAGTCTATGGGCTGACCATTAGTTTGAATAGATATTATGACAATCCTACAATTGGCATTTAGTCCTAATAGATGTTATGGCGAGCTCACAGGCTGACCTTAATTTGAGTAGATGTTATGACGAGCCCCAGACTAGCGTTTAGTCCAAGTAAACATTATGGCAAATCCACAAATTAGCCTTTAGTCCAAATGGATATTATGGTGAGTCCACAAGCTGCCTTTAGTCATAATAGATATTAGGCAAGTCCACAAACTGGCCTTTAGTCCGAATATATGTTAGGCAAGTCAGCAAACTGACCTTTAGTTTGAATTGGCTTTTGAGAAAGTTTGCTAGCTGGCCTTTGGCTGTATTAACTTTAGGATGAGCCTGCAGGTTGACCTTTGGTCAAAATTGGTTTTTGAGCAAGCGTAGCTGATCATAGATCGATTGTAAGAATATATTTTAATTATTTTAGTTCTCTTTTGTTTTTCTTTTAATGTTAATCCAAGTGGGTTCTCATCAACATCTCTTTTTTGTCTTCGAAGATCTCCATGATGGGCCTCAAAGTTTGAGTTTCATAGCAAGATGGTGTTGTGGTGGAGACGGGTGCTATGAGTGGCCGTGGTGGTGATGGAGATCGATGTACGGGAGGAGATGTGGGCTGGGGGTGGCTGCAGTGTTGATGGAGCGAAAGAGGGAGCAGCAGGAGTGTGAGAGGACCGTGATGGTGAGGGGGACAATAGGAGTACGAGAAGGCCATAGGTGGCTACAGTGGCGAAGGGAGTAGGAGCATGGGAGGGAGCAGGGACCTTGCAAGGAGTCACAAATAGAAGAGAAAGAATAGAGGAGAAATGAGGATAAAGGGAATAGATAGAGAAGGAATGGGAACCTTAGTTTCCTCCTTGATGATGTCCTCTTGATCTCTTTTCTTCTTGATTTGTGCTGATTTTTTTACTCCTCTTCATGCTAACTTGTGCCAATAATCCCTACAATAATTTGTCCAGAATTCCTATAAAATTTATCCAAAATTTCTCCTCTATTCATGTCAAACAAATTCATGTGCTCTTGCCCTATTTTTATAAGCTTAAGAAGATCTTCAATTGAATCACTGATTGATTTAAATTTGAGCTTCAATGCATATATCCTTGCTAGTAGCTCTCATATTTGAATCTTCGATTGGTATATTCTAATATTACAATCTCCTTAACTAAAAATCTCATTGATTCTTGATGAATTTAGAGAGTATATGTTTCCATTTTTGCAGATCATGTCCGAACTAGACAACTAGTTAAGGAGTCAGTTGACCAACTGAGAGGTTGTGCTAGTCTTGTCTTATCCGAATTGATCAACTAGTTGAAGAACCAATCAACCAACAAAGCACTGCTAAAAATCCAATTCATGAGAACTGATCGACCGGTTAGCCAAACAGTCGACCGGTGTAGCCCGATTCAATATTTGGGCTTTAAGCTTCGGCCCATATTTATTTCAAATTGGGCCAGTCCATCACAAATTAGACTCAAAGCCCAACTCTAATTCTTGTCAAACTCAAAGTTGGAGTTGGATTACAAAATCTACTTAAACACAAGCAAGTGCTACTCCATATCGGAGCTAACTCTCTCACACACCTCTAATATCTAAAAGAGCATTCAACCCTCTCCTAATAACTTGGAAGAGCTATAAGGATATAAAAAAAAAGAAAATGAAAATAAATTACATACAAGGGCAAGGAAGATTTGATATGAAATTGGAAGCTTAGAGCACTCAAGGACTAGAAGGCTTAGAGGGCTTTGATCTCTTCTCTAAAATTAATTAGAAGATCTAAAAGTTATTTAGAGAATCCTATCCTAGCCTATTTATAGTTCATGAGTCAAAACTAGCTGTTGTAGGTGAAATCCCACAACTAGCTTTGCTCTAACAGTCCAAAAATAAGCCATTAGTAGTATAGAAAATCCAAACCGGTCAATCTCTTGCACAACAGATTGACCAATTTTGATCTACTAGGCTGGCAAATAGTTCTATTGGTATTGGTTTTCCAACTGGTTGCCCTATTCTAGTGAACCACAATTGATAAAAATTTCCTTTCGGTTGTCCATTTTTTCAATCAATCATCTATTAAGCTAAACAGACGTCTGGTTTCTGTCAAAAAAACTATGTTAATAGTTTTCTATAAAACCTAATATGACAAGTGCTCTAAACAATTTATTTCTACATCAAATCTTTGATCCACTAAAATAAATAAAACTTCTAAACCTAGTGAGCTGACTTGATCTCTTGAGATTTCTTCAAGTCATCTCCAATTCTTCAAGTTTTGTCTATTGATCCATCATCACACCTCATCTCCAAGGCTATCTTCAAATCCATCTACACTTGAGGCCTTTGAACGGGCTTGATCTTCATTTTGTGCATGACTTGGCTACTAGCTAGACATGCTCAAGATATGATCAAATAGAAGGTTTGTTCATCATCAAAACTAAAAAGGAAAACACAAGGATTGATAGGGATCCAACATAAGGTTGAAGCCGGCCTGAATTGGATTAAACCAAACTTGAATCAAAACTAAGTTTGAATATCAAATTGAATCAAACTAAACTTGAACCAAAATTAAGTTTGAACATCAAATTGAGTCAAGAGACCCTTGCACCAAAATCAAGTTTGAACATCAAATTGAATGAAATCAAACTTGAACTGAGGCCTAGTTTGAATATCAAATTGAATGAAATTAGACTTGAACCAAAATCAAGTATGAACATCAAATTGAATTAAAGCATACTTGAACCAAAACTAAGTCTGAACCAATTCAAACTAAAATCAAGAAGAATTAGTCAACAATGAGCATTAAGCTATCAAAAACACCTCAAATTCAATTGACAACAAATTAAAAAAAGTCATCGATTATTAAAATCAGAAATGGTTAAAATAAGATAAGATCGCTAACAATTTCAAGTCAAATTAAGGCATAATCTCACTTAGTCAATCAGTCATGCACTATATTTGAAGGCAGTTCATTGACATAAGCATAAAGCCATCAATAATGTTTGAAATTTAATTGACATAAGCAAAAAAGATCATTAATTATCAAATCAAGAGTGATTGGTATAAGCCAAAGTTGCTAATCATTTTTTCAAATCAAAATCAATGTAAAGTAGGTTGAACTTGCTAGTCAAT
The DNA here is from genome assembly GCA_005019695.1 of Trichopus zeylanicus subsp. travancoricus. Lineage (NCBI taxonomy): Eukaryota > Viridiplantae > Streptophyta > Magnoliopsida > Dioscoreales > Dioscoreaceae > Trichopus > Trichopus zeylanicus. The sequence continues at coordinate 833,739 of RXID01014311.1, forward strand.
AAGCTAAATGCCATTTTCAAAAGAAGTTATCTGACACAAGTAAAAGCCATCATTGATGCTTCAAATTTAATTGACACAAGCCAAAAATGCCATTGTGTTGCCCTTTGTAGTTTTGATGATAAACAAACATTTTATTTGATCATATTTTGAGCATATATAGCTAATAACCAAGCCAAGCTCCGAATGAAAATCAATCCCATTCGGGAGTCTCAAGTGTAGATTGATATGAAGATAACCTTGAAGATAAGGTGTGATAGTGGGTCAATGGATAAAACTTGAAGAATTGAAGATCGCTTGAAGAAACCTCAGGAGATCAAGCTGGCACTAGGTTTAGATTTTTTAATTATTTTGGTTGAGTTGAAGATTTATTTTTGAGATTATTTATTTAGAGCATTTGTCGTGTTAGGTTTTGGGAAACTAGACAACTAGCAGAACTAGTTACCAATTTTGGTAGACCAAAACCAGTTGATAGTTGTCCAAGAGGTCAATCAGTTCTGATTTTCTTCATGACTACCTACTATCTTTTTGACCATTGGAGTGATGCTAATGGCGAGATTTCACCCCCAATAGTTAGTTTTGACCCATGGAGTATAAATAGGCTAGGATAGCCTTCTCTAAACAACTTATACATCTTCTAATTCTATCTTGAGAGGAGATTAAAGCCCTTCTACCCTTCTAGCCTTTGAAATGCTCTAAGATTCCAATTTCATATCAAATATTCATTGCCTTTGAGCTCAAACTAGAGAGACATTGTATAGAGGTATCATTGTATTTTATTTTTATCTTCTTTACTTGTTAATACCCTTAGGGTGTTAGGAGTATATGAGAGATAAATCTTTGGTGTAAGAGTTGGCTATGCTCGATTAGAGCAAGAGTTATACTGGTTTAGATTCACTCGAAGGAAGTGACACTCATGGATTGTGAGTTGATGTAAAGGTTTAGATTTGCCTCATGAAGCAATAACTTTAACGAAGAGTTTAAGTTTTCAAGAGCGAGGCAAGGGGCATGGAGTAGGAGTGGTTTGTCTACAAACCACATAAATCATGGTGCATTCTTTACCCTTCTTATTTACTTTATAAGCACTCATGGTTCATTTTCTTGCTTGTGGACTTTTGTTAATTTGCACATTAATTTATGAATTGGGTTTTAATTTTAAATGTGATTATCATTCTCATTGAACCTAATTCACTCCCCCCTTCTTAGATCATTTTTTCCCTATCATGTTGATTACCAAATTGACAGTAATTAACATAAGTTAAAGCCATTAGTCGTTCTCTTGCATCAAAATTGAACTAAAGAAGGACTGAACTCATTTAGTCAGTCAGCCAAATACCATATTAAAATAAAGCTATCTAACACAAGTTAAAGTTATTATTGATACTTTAAATTTAATTAACATAAGCCAAAAGGCTGTTGATAATCAAATGAAGAGCAATTAGCATAAGCCAAAGCTGCTAGTCATTCTCTCAAATCAAAATCGAACTAAGGTGGGCTTGAACTTGTTTAGTCAGTTAGCCAAATCCATATTCAAAGGAAGTTATCCAATACAAGTAAAAGCTGTCAATGATGCTTCAAATTTAATTAACACAAGCCAAAAGTGATTCAATTATCAAATTCAGAGCCATTAGTATGAGCCAAAGCCACTAATCATTCTCTTAAATTAAAACTAAATTAAGGTAGGCTTGAGCTCATTTAGTTAATTAACTAAATGCCATGTTCAAATAAAGTTATCCAATGAAAGAATTAAGCCATTGGTGATGCTTCAGATTCAATCGACACAAGCAGCAAGAGTTGTGGATTATTAAGTCAAGAGAGATTAGCATAAGCTAGAGTCATTAGTCATTCTCTTAAATCAAACCAATATAAGGTAGGCTTGAACTCACTCAGTTAGTCAACCAAACATTATGTTCAAAAGAAGTTAATTGACACAAGCACAAAGCTATCGATAGCACTTCAAATTCAGTCCACGACAAGCCAAAAGGACCATTGATAATCAAATCAAGAATGAGTGGCATAAGACAAGGATGCAAACCATTTTTCTCAAATCAAAGATCAAAATAAGTCAACTAACAATAAGTAAAAATTGTCGATAACACTTCAAGTTTTAATGGGATTAATTGACATAACCCTAGGTTGTCAGCTACATCGTAAAATAAGGCAAGGTTAATAATATCCTTTAAGGATAAAACCAAGCACCCATTCAAGTCAAGTTTCTCTCGATCAAGTGCATAAGAGTGGGGCAACAGTGAGCATTGAATTAATCAAATTATGCTGTCTTGAATTTAAATCATTTAAATTATAAAGTGAGGGTATACTCTCACTTAAGCCATGTCTCTTTCCTTAAATTAATTAAATTATACATTTCTTTCTTTATGACTCTATATTATTACGTAGGTTTGTTACTTTAGTAGGTTCCTGATACTTATCAGGATAATTAATAATAGAGACTTGCTTGTTAGAAATCATATTTTTCATAATTCCTGATTGCACACTTAAACCCCTCAAATCCTGATTGCACACTTAAACCCTCTCAAATTTTATTTATTATTTTGAGATTGTTCCTCAGGATCCTCTAGCTATCCCTATGGTTGATTATGGCTCCACAAAGTCTAGCATGTCCGATGGGACCTTTTCTTTGATTTTTGGTAGATATATGTGTTGTCTAAACTACATATTTTTAGCACCAATCGGTCATAAATTATGCCATGCCTAGTAGGACTCTTTTCTTGATTTGTGGCATGCTCGTGTGCAGTGAATCTTTACACCTTATAACATTTGTTGGTCATAAATTTTGGCATGGCGACATAACTTCTCTTCCAAGTATAGAAGTCTAGCTAATATAATATAGGCACATTGAAAGAAAAAAAATGGAAACTAATAATTAATTCATCATTTTTTATTATAGTGAAAGGGAAAAAAATAACATCATTAAATAATCCTCTTGCCCCAACCTACTTCCTCGCTAAAGGATTTGTGGTATATTTTCCTTAATTAATGATCATCATGGAGGCAAATGGAGCATATAAATTCTATGGGGTTGTATCCAACTCCATTCAATTTATGCATCGTACTCTTTTTTCTAACAATAGTATTATTGTTCTATTATTATTGCCACTGTCATAGCTTTCATTGATCCGATTGCTGCTCTATCCACCCAATATGGATCAACTCCTCGCCTTCCATCCAAGGGGAAAAAGCCAAGTCCATCCAAGGAGCAAAAGCCATAAAACCAAAAGATGAACTATCAGTTTGAATTACTATAATTCAACAACATTAATCTAGGCATCTGTTTGCTAATTTAGCTAACTGCTACACCTTATCCTACTCCAATGCACCAATACGACATTCTAGAAGATGAGACCCATAGAAGTCATAACTTTCTATTTTGTCCTCTAATCTATTTCTCTTTACATGATATGAGATGTTAAAGTGTGGTATGGATGATAAAGTAAAGATTTAGGGTTGACACTTTAATGGATAGGTCAAGTTAAGCAACCACTACATAAAGGGATAGAGATTGGGGGCAAATCTGTCCCTTCAACTTCTGATTCTAAAATCACTCCTGTATGGGCTAGGTTCTCTTCCCTAGTCATTGCCAAGCAATAATCTCCTCCGATGTGGATATAAGATTCTAACCTACTAAAAAGAAAAGGTTGAACTCCCTTCAATCGAAATTGGGTAGTTTCCTGAAAAAACACCATGTTAATTTGCTATTATATGCAAAGATAAAAAATAATATGAGTGAGAGATACTCACAGTCCAAAATATCATCATATCCTTATCTAATCACAAATGGATGATACAAATCTTTGTCTACATTAAAATAGAGGAAAAAGAAAAATAGAAATAAACCTCATCCATATCTATTTATTCATATTCAAAATTTGAATAAAAGATCACCATCCATATCCATAATTTAAAATTTTAAATGTAGATGATCTAATCCACTTGAGGGATATAAAAATCCTAAAAGTCTTGTAAAAAAAGAGAGAAAAAAAGGAAAAAAAATACATGTTAGATCAGGAAGAGGGAGACGAAGGTTAAGTTTGTACAAGGAGAAGAAAAAAATAGTTTGAGCTTTTTCTCTCTCTTTTACCTTTGTTACTATTTGTCCTTTCTGGTCTTTTTCTTTTTCCCTTGTTTTTCTATAAGGTCATCTTCATCGTTGGTTGTGCCTCTCAACTTAGTTCAAGTGGCCAAGCTTTGAGGTTTAGTTACCTGAACTGCTATTACACACCACCTTGCAAGCATTTCCTCTACTGTTGCATAATGCATTAGGTGGCTTGGCCACCCTCTGCTCATGCCCAGGCAGCTTCACCACCCTTCTCCATCACTGGTAGTCATTATCATGGCCCAGCTACCTATCAGCCTTGCCCTCCATGCCAACACTGACCTCTTGTCATGCTCCATCAAGCCCTTGCATAACTTGCTATCTGAGTTTAGTTGCCAAAACCTTGAGGTTCAATTGATTGAACCACCTCCTTTACACTTGTTCATAGTAGCTTGCTCGTCAAAATGAAAGAAGAGAAGTGAATGTAAAAGAAAAGAAAAAGAAAGCAAAGAAAAAAAAGAAAGGAAGAAAAAAAGAAAAAAGTAAATAAAAAAGGAAAGAAAGAGAAAAAAGAAGAAAGAAAAAGGGGAGGGGAATAAAAAATGAATACCTCCACTAAACTAGGACTAGCCCGTGGACTTATTCAAAAGTTATTTCTACCTGGGGCCAGCCTATGAACTCACTTAAAAGTCATTTGATTTAAGACTAGTCTGTGCACTCATCCAAAATCCTTTTCGATCTAGATTGTGGGCTTGTCTGAAAGTCTTTTTGACCTAGGGTTAGTTTGCACGCTCATCCGAAAGTCATTCAAATTAGGGCTAGCTTACAACCTTGCACAAAAGATATTTTGACCTAGGGCTAGCTCATGGGCTTGCCCAAAAGTCCTTTCAACTTAGGACTAGCTTGCAACCTCGCCCATAAGTCTTTTCAACTTAGGCCCAGCCTATGGGCTCGTCCGAACGTCAATAAATTCAAGACTAGTCTACGGGTTATCTTGGAAGTTAATTTGACTATAAACCAACTCACAGGCTTGCTTGAAAGTTAATATGACAAAATGCTAGATTATGGGCTCAATTAAAAGCCAATTTAACTAAAAGCCAGCTTGCGAGCTTCTTTAAAAATCAAATCAACTTAAAGTTAGTTTGTGGGCTCACCTGAAAGTCAAATCAACTTAGGATAGCCCATAAGCTTGCCCAAAAATCATTCAATTAATGGACAATTTGAGGGCTATCTAATTAGTTAAATCAAATCAATTAAAAGAAATCAATTAAAATAATTAACTTAATTAAATTTAAAAATAATTAAGTTGATTTAGCCAAATTAAGAAAACTGATTAGATCTAAGATCCATTAAGGATCTAATAAGAACCTATTAAGGATTTTATCCCGAATCTAATAAAGATTAAAAAAAAACCCATTAAGGGTTAAATCCAAACTCTATTAAGGATCTAATAAGAACCTAGCTAGGGTTGAATTCAAAATTTAATAAGGATTAGATTCAAGATCCATTAAGTATCGAAGAAGGATCCAACAAGGGTTGGATCCATGATGTAATAAGGATCCAATAAGAACCCAATAAGGGTTGGATCCAAGATCTATTATGGATCCAATAGGAACTAAACAAGGATTAGATCCAAAATCTAGTAAGGACCCAATAAGGGTTAAATCCAAGATCTAATAAAGATCAAATTGAAGACCCAATAAGGATCAAATCAAGATCTATTAAGAATATAATAAGATTCAATAAAGATCAAATCTAAGATTCATTAAAGATCTAATAAGAACCTAATGATAGTCCAATTCAAGATCCATTTAGATCCAATTAGAATCTAATAAAGATCAAATCCAAAATCCATTATGGGCCCAATAGGAACCGAACAAAGGTCAAATTAAGATCCAATAAGGGTTGAACCGAGATCTAATAAGGATAAAGTTTGTTACCCCTTTAGGGTTTGGATCCCTGACTCTAGTAAAAATACCTCCAAAATTACTGACAGTTTCGGACACTCGAACCCTAAGGTTTGGATGCTTGAAGATTAGAGGCTATAAACTTTAGTTTTCTATTTCTGGGGATTAATCATCCATTATAGTTTTCAATCACCCAAACTTGCTTGGTTTGGGTGCCTAAACTTGATAACCAAATGTCCCAACCTGTGACATCAATTACAATGGATAGTTCAATTTTAACTATTAGGATGTTTTGGACACCCAAATCTTATGGTCTAGATACCTGAATTTGTAGAGCATAGCAAGAAACTACTAGCTCTCTTACTAACATTATATAAGAGCTTGGAGATTGTTCAATTCAGAATTTTGATATCCTTGAGTATCTCTATGAGAAAGAGAAAGCTTTCCTAAGCCCTCTAGCCTTACAAGATCTCTAACGTTAGAATTCACTTTCATATCCTTTTGCCCTTGTACTCTTATTAAGAAGCTATTGTAGAGAGGTAAATTATATTTCATTTTTATCCTCTTTGATTGTAAGCAACTCTAGGGTATTAGGACTGTGTGAGGGATAAATCTCCAGTGTAGAAGTCAATTCTTACCAATTAGAGTAAGAGTTGTATAGACATAGCTTCACCTAAAGGAAGCGACACTCATAGTTTGTGAGTAGGTATAAAGATTTGATTTTGTCTCAAGAAACGATGACTCTAATGGAGAGTTCAAGTCCTCAAGATTGAGGCAAGGACCGTAAAGTAAGTGTAGTTAGTTGTCAAACTATGTAAAAATTATGGTGCCATCTTTACTTTTCTCAATTTACTATATAACACTTATGATTCATTTTCTTGCTTGTGAACGTGTATTAATTTGCATGTTAATTTGTGAATTGGCTTGCAATGTAAAAGTTATTATTTTTTTCAAAATCTAATTCATCCCCTCCCCCACCCCCACCCCCCCCCCCCCCCCCCCCCCCCCCCCCACACCCCCCCCCCCCACCCCTCCCCCCCCCCCCCCCCCCCCCCCCCCCCCCCCCCCCCCCCCCCCCCCCTCTCTCTCTCTCTCTCGTAGATTACCTTATTGGGTTTCAATTGGTATCAAACATAGGTTCTCAGATTTGTAATTTAACAACCTTGAGTTTTTGATCGATTTCTATTATGGTAAATTTTTATATTTCTCCTTATTTTAGAGAGGGTCAAACTATTATTCATCCCTCATATTTTGATGGAAATAATTTTAATATTTGGAAACTCCATTTTAAGGTTTTTTATGAAGGGAATTAATTTTGACCTTTGGCATGTGATAAACAATGGGTACTCTCCACCCATCAAGATGATTGATAGTGTGAAGATTCCTAAATCATCTCAAGAATGGAATACTAAAGAGAAGAAGTTAGATTCCACTAATGCCAAAGTAATGAACATACGGTAATGCACTTTACATGAAATTGATTTTAAAAGGATTTCATCTTTTGAAACCACTCTTGATATTTGGAATTGCTTATTATTCACTCATGAAGGAGTTGAAAAAGTAAAATATTTGAAAATCTCAATGCTTGTAAATCAATTTGAGTCTTTCAAAATGCATTTTGAATCTATTTTGAATATACTCTCATGACTTATGGAGATTTTGAATGGTCTACATTCACTAGGAAAATTTTATACTGATGAGAAGTTTGAGAAAAGTTCTTAGGTCTTTGCCAAGCTAACGGGAGCCAAAGATGATGGTCATTTGGGAAGCAAAGGATCTTAAGATGCTCCCACTTGAAGAACTCATATGTTCTTTATTAACCTATAAGATGTGCCTCAAAGAATGAGGAATGGAAGATGATAAAGCGAAAAAAAAGATGGAAAAAAGAAAAGCCTCAAGGAAGAAAAAAGTAGGAACAAAAGAGTCATTCTCTTGAGCTCAAGAGAAGAAGAAAAAAAAAGTAAAAAGAAAAGAAAAGTCTACATGGGAAAGCACAAATGACAACTCCAAAAAACATAACCTCAGCCTTTGCCTCATAATCAGTTATGAAAGTAATAAGGATGAGGTAAGTGATTTAAATTTCAAAGAGTTAGAAGAATCATTTGAGGACCTATATGATAGATATGAGAAATTACTTCATAAATGTTATTTTTTGAAAAATAAATTACTTTTACATAAAAATAAATTTAATACTTTGAAACTATCTGCTAGTTCTTGTGATCACAAGAAGAACTTGAAACATCTTGAAAAGGAAAATCATGCCTTAAAATCATCTAGAGTTTCTTGTGATTACACAAATAGTATCGATAAACTTCAAAAACAAAACTTGGATTTGAAAAAGGCTCTTAAAGATTTCTTTTATGAAATTGATACTTTGAATAATATTTTGAAAAACTTAAAGAATATTTTGAATAAATATAGACTTGATTTTATTTCATCTTCAAAATCCAAGTGAACAAAATTTACTTTTGTAAAGACTTCAAATGCAGATTTTTTAAAATTGAAATGTCATTATTATAGCCTTCATGGACATATCTGCACTTATTACCCAATCAAGAAAACTTTTACTCTTAAGAAAATTTGGGTACCAAAGAGCATGATTCCTAAACATGTGGAATCCAGATAGGTTTGGGTTCCAAAATCACTCACTACTTAAGCTATTTTTTATTAAGCTTGGAATGAATCTTGTTTTTCAAAAGTTTTTATCCTTTAATCATCCTCTAACTAAGTTAGCTTAAGTAGGGTTTTCGCTTTCATTTGATTTTTTGGTTGCAATCAATCTATATATGATACTATACTAGGTTACTAGTCCTTTTTGCATAGATAGCTATGCTTTGCTCTGTAGATTGTGAAGAGAGAGTTAAATTGGATGACATTCCTATAAGCTCCAAAAGGTATTTTATCTCATCAGATAACCTAGTCTCTTCCAACTCATTTAACTTTCCTTCAATGCAATGTTGCTCACTTGATATTTTTTACTTAATATGCATTAGTTGAGTTTAATACTACCACTATCATGGGAAGGGGTAGTGTTCATTTGTGTTTGATGATTTTTTAATCGGACATTTTTTGGTTGAGATGTGATTTTTTGCTTGATTCAAAATGAAAATTAGAGTTTTATCACTTACTTAGTTTGATTGAGAATTTTTGAGAATTTATTGTCAAATCTTATTTCTCTGTGCAAAAAATTTTCTCTATTTGTCTTATTTGGATATCCGACCAAGAAAAATCAAACACTTAAACTCAGATTATTTTTCTAAGGCACTCTCAACTCCTATTCTTTGGTCACCCAACCAGGACATTTTGGACATCCGAAGAATCCTTCGAATGTCAGTTGTCCAATTAGATGATTAATAGTGAACCTACTCTCTATTTGTTATCTTCGGATGCCCAAATAGGATGGTTTAGACGTCCAAAGGTGACATTTTAGGGCTAAAACCTTAGTCGGTTACTCAAATTCTCTCACTTTTACTTACCCAATTCATCTTCTCTGTCCCTCCAACAACCCTAGGCGGCTCCTCCAGTGTCCCAAAGGCTTTCTTGTAGCTTCCCTCTCCTTCCTCCTCCATCCTCAAGAGCTCTTCTTCAAATTCACCATGCCTTCTTGCACAAAAACCCCCATCTCCAAGCTCAAGAGATCCACAACTTCTACCTCTAATGAGGAAGCTTAATTTTCTTCCCAATTTTGTTCTATAAATAGCTTTACTCATTTTAGGAATTGATTTGCTAGTGCTAGGATCATTCTTCCACTCCTTTTAGACTTTGTAGACTTAGCTTTCCTTAACCTCTCCACCCTCTTTATTGCCCAAGGGTGGCCAAATTTTGTATCTTCCCTTAAGACTTACAATGAGGAGGATGTACGAATATTTTATTCAAATGCATCTTTTGATTATTGCCTCATGACCCTCTCATCCTATACGGAGATACTGAGATTATTATTGACTCTGATACCTCAGGATTGATCTTAGGACTCCTTAATGAGGGGGAAGAGGTCACCTTCGTACAGTAATGGTCCAGTGTAGAACTTTTTCTTAAATTCTCTGAGGCTATTTAGAGACTTTTTGGGGAAAGGCATGTATTGGCCTTGTGCATGACAAAGGCATTGGCCTCTAACCTCCTTCCTCGTAGATCCTATGTCCTCCATCAGATTTTTACCTACACTATCCTTCTGAAGGATGGACATCCGGATGAGGTGCCTTATAAGGAGTTATTCATGTCTATTATTTTCTGATGGGTCAATTGGTCAACCTTCCATATCTTATTCTTCATCGTATGGCCTAGTACATCCTACATTCCGCCACTATTCTTAGCTACTCTAGCATCATTTCTCATATTCTTCACCATTTTAGGGTATTCTCCACTTCTTAGGGTCCGCTCTACTACTTTACTACTTCATAGACCTTTACCTGAGCTTCTCTTCACCACATGGGGTCCAACCTACAAGAGGACAATGACAAATTTGGATGAGAGACTAGGCACCCACCCTAGTATGAGCCTGGGAGGTCACTTCCACTACTGTTGGCATTAGTCAAGTAGATGCTGAGGCTGGAGCTACTCCCGAGGTTTAGGATGTTGGATCTTCTCGTCATCTATTAATCAGAGGCTAGATGAGCTGACTAAGTGATTGGATCATCTCGAAGGGATAGTTAGTAGGGGTACTAGTAGACCATGGATTATCTCACTATAGGGTCCAAGCAAACTATGGAGTGTCAAGATTACCTTGAGAGCATGCTGATGACTTTAATGGGCCAGCTTAGGTAGGGGCCAAGCTCTTAGAGATTTTTTGTCTTATTTTATGCCCTTGTATGGTCTTTGGTTCAAACTTGTATTTTGATATTGTGTTTGTGGATAATTGGCGACTTATGACTTGTTTATGTATTTTGGAGTCTTATCTATGCTTATGGATGGTTTAACTCTTATGAATCTTATCTAATTTTATATGGATGTGGATTTTTTTCTTGTTGCTACTATTGCTGTGGATGCATACATTATTATTATCTTGTTCTCTTCCTATATATGACCCTTTTTATTGATACCAAAAGGGGGGGAGTAACATAGTAAGGGGGAGAGTAACATAGTAAGGGGTAGTTGTTTAAGGGAGTGTTTACAGTTGGGGGAGTTCTTTACAATTGTTGACATTCACACATTCATATTCATTGTAGAGAGTCTTACATTCATGCTTAAAAATGGTTAAAATTTCTATAGTGTAAAGCTTTTTATTCATTATCCATGTTATGCACTATTGTGATTGTTAGATTGCTTTAAATTTGAAAATTATCTTTAACAAACTAGATTATGCATTTTATACTTGTGAGGGTTTATCACCATCAAAAAGGGAGAAATTGTTGCCATTTTTAATTTTGATGATGAACAAAATTTGTATTTGATCATATCTTGAGCATGTATAGCTTTAGCAAGTCAAGCACAAAATAAAGATCAAGTCCGTTCGGAAGCCTCAAGCGTAAATAAACATAAAAATAATATTACAGATGAAGCATGATGGTGGATCAACAGACGAAACTTAAAGAATTAAAAATGATTTGAAGAAGGCTTAAGAGATCATCAAGTTAGCTCAATAAGTTTAGACTTTTTATTTATTATTTGAGTCGAAGATTTGTATTTGAATCCTTAGTTTAGAGCTCTGACTAACATTCAAACTCATCTTGGAATGCCTTTATCAGCCTAGTATTTTATTTAAGATAAATTATGAGAAGATGTCAAACTAGAGGATTGAAGTTGTAGTAAAATAGTAATTTTTTTGTTAACTTTGGATGCTTGAACTTCAAGATTCAATTGCTCAACTTTAGCAAAAATATATATGGAATTACTGATAGTTTTGGATACCTGAACCCTAAGGTTCAGACGCTCGAGGATCAGAGACTATAAGTTTTAGTTTTCTATTTTCAGGGATCAGCTGTTCGATATAGTGTTCATCTGAAGTTGCCTAGTTTAGACACCCGAACTTGATGATCGGACATTTGAATCTTATGGTCTAGACATCCGAACTCAACAAAGTATAGCAAAAAATGGCTAGCTCTCTCACCAATAGGTATATAAGGGCTTGGAGATTGTTCAATTCAAAATTTTGACATCCTTGAGTATTTCTTTGAGAAAGAACAAGTTTTCCCTAGCTCTCTAGCCTTATAAGAGCTCTAACCTTAGAATTCACTTTCACATCTTCTTGCCCCTACACTTTTTTTGAAAGGCTATTGTAGAGAGGAAATTTATATTTCATATTTATCCTTTTTTATTGTAAGCATTCCTAGGGTGTTAGGAGTGTATGAGGGATAAATATCTGATGTAGGAGTCAATTCTTACTGTTTGAAGCAAAAGTTATACGGATGTGGATTCGCTCGAAGGAAGTGACACTCATGGTTTGTGAGTAGGTATAAAGGTTTGGCTTCACCTCAAGAAGCGATGACTCTAGTGGAGGGTTCAAATCCTTAAGATTAAGCCAAGAGCTGTAGAGTAGGCACAGTTGATGGCTGAACCATGTAAAATTCATGGGCCATCTTTACTTTTCTCTATTTACTTTATAAGCACTCCTAATTTATTTTCTTGCTTGTGGACTTGTATTAATTTGCATATTGATTTGTGATTTGGTTTTCAAGTGCAAAACATTCTTATTTTTTTTGAACCTAATGCATCCCTCCTCTTAGGTTGCATTTTAGGTTTTATAGTCTAAGATTTGATAAGGATCCAACATAAGGTCAAAGTTGATCTGAACCAAACCAAATTGGACTTGAATAAAAATCAAATTTAAACATTAAATTGAATCAAATCAGCTTTGAACCAAAGCCCATTCTAAACATAAAATTGAATCAAACCATACTATCAAGTTTGAACATCGAATTGAATCAAATCAAACTAGAATTAAGACCAAGCCATAATATTAAATTGAATAAAATCAAACTTGAACCAAAATCAGTCTGAACATCAAATTGAGTCAAATTAGACTTGAATAAAAACCAAGTCTGAACTAAATCAAACTTAAATCAAAAGGAATTAGTTGACAACACTTCAAATTCTATTGACAATAAACCAAAAATGGTCGTTAATTATTAAAATAAAAAATGGTCAACATAAGCAAAGGTTGTTAAATTTTTTAAGTTGAACTAAGGTAAGCTTGAACTCACTTAGTCAGTTAGTCAAGCATTATGTTTGAAGAAAGTTTACTGACACAAGTATAAAACTATCAATGATGCTTAAAATTTAATTGACATGAGCAAAAAGTCCATCAATTATTAAATTAATATTAATTAGCATAAGCCAAAGCCACTAGTCATTCTCTCAAATCAAAACCAAACTAAGATAGGATGGAACTTGCTTAATCAGTTAGCCAAATAACATATTCAAAGGAAGTTATTTGACATAAGTAAGCCATTAGTGATACCTCAAATTTAATTGACACAAGCCAAAAATATTGCTGATTATCAAATTGAGAACGATTAGCATAAACCAAAGTTGTTAGTCATTCTCTCAAATCAAACCGAATTAAGACATACTTGAACTCATTTACTTAGTTAGCCAAATACTATGTTCAAAGGAAGTTACCTGACATAATCATAAAACCATTGGTGATGTTTCAAATTTAATCGACACAAGCCAAAATGGCTATCAATTATCAAATTGAGAGGGATTAGGATAAGCTAAAATCAATAATCATTCTCTTAAATCAAACTGAATTAAGACAGACTTGAACTCCTCAATCAGTCAGCCAAACACTATATTCAAAAGAAGTAAATTAATGCAACCACAAAGCCATCGGTGGCACTTCTAATTCGACTACCATCAAGAGGCCATTGATTATCAAATAAAAAATGAGTATCATAAGTTCATTAACCATTTTTCTTAAATCAAAGATCAAAAAAGTCAACTGACAATAAGTAAAAACTTATCGATAGCATTTTAAGCTCTAATGGGGTTAATTGACATAAGCCAAGGTTATTAGCCACACCCTAGAATAAAGCAAGGCTCTCAATATCCTTTAAGCATCAAACCAAGTACCCATTTGTGTCAAGTTTCGCTTGACCAAGTGCACAGGAGTGGTTAGTGGTGAGCATTGAGCCTTTTCCATTCCCTTTCTCACTCCATACTCTTCTATGTTATGAATTTAAATTATTTAAATTGTAAATTGAGGATATACCCATATTTAAACAAAGTATACTTTTTTAAATTAATCAAATTATGTGTCTTATTTGTTGTGTCTCTATTTTATTTGCTAGATTTCCTACCTTAGCATGTTCCTGATGCTTGTTAGGACTATTAGCAATAGGGGCTTATGCTTATTAGAAGTCATATTCTCATAATTCTTGATTGCACACTCACACCCACTCAAATTTTATTTGTTATTTTGAGATTGCTCTTTGGGATTCTCTACCTATCCCAAGTGGTTGATCGCAACTCCACATGGTGCAATAATATGAACTAGAGCCACCCTTTTTTATGATGATATTCACTAGGGTTTTTTCAAATCCTTAAGCCATGGGATTCTTCCAAAAGCCAAATTCTTATTTGGAGTTGGTGAAAGCTTAGTCCAACCCTAATCCAAATTAGGATTGACCTACAATTTTTTTGTTTAATCCAAATTTGAAATGCAATTCCAAATAGAATTAATAATTAATTAGAATTAATTTCAAATGGGATTATATGTTGATTCAAACTTAATGTAACTAGATTAGATCTAGAGTGGCCCAATAGTTCTCATAATAAAATCTTTCTATTAATTTTGCTATTTTCAAATTCATAGTGTACTTAGTGTCCAACTAGGTATTAATCACTAAATCAAAATTAGATCCATCTAATCATAAGACAAATGACCATTTTGGGTAGTCTGAGTCAGGATCCATGTGTAAGGCAATTGATCATGTCTAGTTTGGTTCACATCTAATTCGAGCCAACTTGATTGAACTTTATTCAAGCTACTTTAGATTGGATATGAACCTTTATTCAACTAGCTTTGGGGATTGGGTTCAAACATGACTCAATCTACTTTGGGGTTTAGGTTCCAACATGACTCAACCTACTTTGAGGTTGGGTTTGAACCTTATTAGATTATAATTTGGCTTGGATTCAACCCTAATTAGACCCTTATTGGGTTTTGGATTTAATTTTTATTGGATCCTAATTGTAATTAGGTTCAATGTTTGTTGGACTTTGACTAGGTTTGGCTTCAACCCTTCTTAGAACCTAAATTGAGTTTGGGTTGGACCCAATTGGGTTAGGGTTTGATCATTATTGGACCCTTATTGGATCCTAATTTGATTCAAATTTGACACTAACTGGACCCTCATTGTGGTATGGATTTGATCCTTATTGGATTCTAATTGGATTTAGGTTTGACCCTAATTGGAAACTTATTGGGTTTGGGTTCGATCCTTATTGGATCCTAATTGGATTTAGGTTTGGCCTTAATTAGACCCTTATTGGGTTTGGATTCAATCCTTATTGGATTCTAATTAGGTTCAAGTTTGATCATAATTGGAAGCTTATTGAGTTTGGATTTGACCCTTATTAGATCCTAATTATATTTGGGTTTGACCTAATTAGACCCTTATTAGATTTGAGTTTGACCCTTATTGAATGCTAAATTTGGTTTGGATTTGACCTGATAGGTTTTGCTCTAGTTCAATTTTAGTTTGAACTTAGTTCAGTCCTAGCTTAGTTGTTCTTGGTTCAAGTTTAGTTTTAGGTCTGACTTGATCCAATCATTATTAGTTCAGGGCATGAATTGGGTTGAATTATTTTAACTTAATTTTGTTAATTAAGGTTGGTCAGTTTGACCTATTTGATTGTTCATTCGAGTTCGATCATTTTTTTAGTTTATTTATTCTATTTATTTATTCAAGTCATTGGTCTACTTTGAATGATCAATTTGTTTAATTAACTTAATAATTGTCATTTATTGGGGTTCTAAAGTATGCCCTTACACCAAGTGTGGTGATCAGAGTTCTGAAAGAAGCCCTTAGGCTGAGGATGATGGTCGAAGTTTTGAAAGATGCCCTTAGCTGATAGTGGCAATCAGGGTCCCAAAGGATACCCTAGGTTGGCCAAGTATCACAGTTAAAGTCCTAAAGAAAGTTCTTAGGTTAATGATGGTCATCGATGTCTCAAAATACAATCTTAAATTGAGAACAGTAGTCGAGGTCCTTGAAGACCCCCTTAGATTGAGTATGGCAATTGGGGTATTGAAACATGTCCTTAAGTTGAGTATGGTGATGAGAGTTCTGAAGAAAATCCTTAAGCTGAGTATGGCGATTGGGGTTTTGAAGAATGTTTAGGTTGAGTATGGCAATTAGAGTCTTGGAAAAAGTCCTTAGGGTGAGCATGATGGTCAAGATCCCAAAGGATGGCCTTAGACCAAAAGATGGTGTTGACATGCAAAATGATGGGGCAAATTATTTTATTATTTTTAACACCCTTATTTTCTTTGCTTTTTTAAATTTTTTTCTTTTTTTTCCCCTATTCCCTACAAGAACTCCCTCCTTTTCTTTTTTTTTTTCTCCCTTATCTTCTTCATTTATGGTTGAGCTCCTTCCACTTCATGGCCAAATCTAGCCAAATCTGATTGGATCCAACTGGCAATGACAACAAGATAACTTCATTGTGGCATGGGAAAGCAAGAAATGGTAGTCGTAGTAGTGACAATGGTGATGTAGGGCAACAATGAGCAATAGAGATTGCTAGAGATAATTGGGTGTTGTTGCACACAATCAGTGGGTGATGGTAGAGCTCAATGAAGGTGCAACTTATGTGGACTATGTATAGATAGAGTAGCAAGGTGGTGTTGTTGTCCTACAGTAGTTGGAGAGGAACTTGGTGATAAAGTCTTTTGAACAATAGTGCAGAGAGCTGCGAGGGTGCCCTATGATGGTTGGAGGGGAACATGCTGAGGAAAGCTGGATAATGGGTTGAAGATGATGATAGAGGCATGGGCCAGGGTGTAGGAGTCTGAGCAACTAAATGTGAGGGTTTGGGCAACTAAAGACGGAGGCTTAGACATCGAAACCTAATGGTTTCAGTGATCAAACTTGAGCATAGCATGGGGACATGGGTGGCTATGGAGCAATGGAAGGACAACAGGGGTAATCTACAATGAGAATATCATAGAGAAGGACAAGAGAAAAATGGTAGAGAAAAGGGGAAGATGCACATTTGGAAAAAATAAAAAGATAATGTAGAAGATACAGAGACCTCATATTGTTCTCTACTTGATCATGCACTAATCTCCCTCTCTAATACTGTTGTTGCTCTCCTCTCTCTCTATCTCTCTTTATATTTTTAAATTATCATCATTCTTATTCTTCAAGTCATTATCTTCGAACTGATTCAACAAGTTTTATTTTTGAGACTCGATCCTTCATGTAGTTAGATGAACAAACCTAAAATTGAAAATATAACAACTCAATAAAATTGTTAAATGATAGTTTGATCATTATCAAAATCCAAAGAGAAATGAGGCTTTCCTCACAGGGAATTTATATGAGAAGGGTTTGATAATGTTGTAAACCAACTTTAAGATATTGTGGAGCTGAAATTGACCACGTAAAATAGCAAAAGACCCTAGGGAGCAATCTCGAAATAACAAATAAAAATTAAGGGCGGTTTGAATGGGTAATTAGGTATTGTGGGAATATAACTTTCAATAGACGCACGCACCTATTGTTAATTATCCTAACAATTATCAAGAACTACCTAAAGTAAAAAAACCTAGCTAATAAAATAGAGACACAAAGAAAAAAAGCACAATTGATTGATTTAAGAAAGGGGTATATAGCTTAATTAAGGGCATACCCTCACTTTATAATTTAATGAATTTAAATTCATAATCATAAAAAAAATATGAAATGAGAAAGAAAGTGGGAAAGGCTTGATGTGCTCCACTGCCTTGCTCCCATGCACTTGATCGCGTGAAGTCTAACTCGAATGGATACTTGGTTTGATCTTTGGTGGATGCTGATAACTTAACTTGATTTCAAGATATGATTGATTGTCTCGGCTTGCGTCTGTTGACCCCTAATAAGATATAAAGTATCATTGATAGCTTTTTTATTGTTATCAATTGACTTTTTTGATCTTTGATTTAAGAGAAAAATTAGCGGCTTTAAATTATGCTAATTATTATTGATTTAATAATCAATGGTCTTTCTTAGCTTTTTGTCGATTAGACTTAGAGTGTCACCGATGGCTTTAAACTTATGTCGATTGAGCTTGAAGTGTGACTAAGAGCTTTATGCATCTTGTTAGTTAACTTCTTTTGAACAAGGTGTTTGGTTGATTAGTTAAGAAAGTTTAAGCTTACCTTAATTTTGTTCAATATAGTTAGTGGTCTTAGCTTATGCTAAGTATTTCTAATTTAATAATTGACAACTTCATTGGCATATTGTCAATTAAATTTGAAGCGTAACTAACATTTTTTGAGCGTATGTTGGCTTAGCTTGAAAGGTGCATCATTAATAGTTTCTAGAATTGACTAGCTTGAATGGTGCATCATCAATAACTTTTAGGATTAACTAGCTTAAAGGGGTGCATCATCAATGGCTTCTGGGGTTAACTAGCTTGAAGGGTACATCATCAATGACTTCTATGGTTGACTAACTTGAAGAGTATGTCATCAATGACTTCTGAGGTTGACTAGCTTGGAGGATAATGTCATCAATGACTTTTATGGTTGACTAGTTTGAAGGGTACATCAACACCTTTTGCGATTGACTAACTTTGAAGTGTGGCCAACATCTTCATACATATTATTGGTTGACTTCAATTGAACAGGATGTTCAACTAACTGACTAAGCAAGTTCAAGCCTACATTTATTTTAGTTTGAAATGGTTAGCAGCTTGAGCTTTATGCTAACAATTTCTAATTTGATAATCGACAGCCTCTTAGTGTATTATTGATTAAGATTGAGGTGTCTTCGATAGCTTGAGTTTATTGTCAACTAACCCTACTTTGATTTTGGTTTGAATGTGATTTGGTTCAACTTGAAGTTCAGACTTGACTTTGATTTAAATTTAATTTGATTTAGTTTAATATTCTGAACTCAATTATGATTCGAGTCTAATTTAATTTAATTTGATGTTCAAAACTCGACTTTGATTTGTGTCTGATTTGCAAAACTTGATTCAATTTAAGTTTGATTAATTTAGTTCAATGTTCATATTTTGACTTTAATCCAAGTTTGATTTGATTTAATTCAAATCATGTTTGACTTTATGTTGGATTCCTGTCGAGCCACAAACTTGTTCCTTAATAGATCTTGGATCCGACCCTCGTTGGGTTTTGATTGGATCCTTAATTGGTTCTTGTTGAATCTTTAATGGATCTTGGGATCCAACTCTTAATGTGTGCTTGATGGATGCCTAATGAATTTTTGGATCTTACCTTCAATGGGTTCTCATTAGATCCTTAATAGACTTGGATTCAACCATTACTAGGTTCTCGGTGGATCCTGAACAAAACTTGGATTTGACCCCTATTGGGTTCTCAATGGATCCTTAATGGATTTTGGATCTGAACCTTATTTTATTCTTATTGGATCCTTAATGGATCTTGGATCCAACACTTGATAAATTCTTATTGAATCCTTGATGGATTATAGATCCAACCCTAATTGGGTTCTCAATGAATCCTGGCTCAACCCGTTAATGAGTTTGGATTCAACCCATGTTGGACCCTCATTAGGTTTGGGTTTGAACCTTAATGAACTTGGGTTCAAGTTCAAGTTGATTCGGGTTCAACTTGATTTTTGTTCAAGTTCGATTTGGTTCTGATTCAAGTTTGATTTGGTTTTGGTTTAGGTATGACCTAGCTTTAGTTTGAATTTAAGTTTGATTTGATTTGATTAGGGTTCAGTTTAAACTTAATTTAACCCAATTAAGATTTGGTTCAAGCTTGGTTTCACTTAATTAGGGTTTGAATTTGATTTGAGTCAATTAGGGTTTAGTTTGAATTTAATTTGATTTTAGGCCCGATTTGAATCCGATTAGTATTGGGTCTGAATTAATTTGGTTTGAATTAACTCAATTTGGATTTGAGTCTAGTTTAATTTGAGTTTTAGCCTATTTATTTGATTAGTTTAGGTTATTGCTGGTCCATTTGAGTTAGATTGATTTAATTAGTTTATTTGATTTAATTTAGCTAAATCGGCTTAATTGAAAAGTGATTAGATTAATTATTTTAATTAATTTTAATTAATTTGATTTGAGAGCTTTCTGGCTATTATAATTATTTTGAGTGAACCCGTGGGCTAGCCCTAAATCATATTAGGCTTTTGTCGAGCCCCCAGGCTAACCTTGAGTCAATTAAGACTTTCAGCGAGCCTGCAGATTGGGCTCAACTCGATTTAGATTTTCAGCTAATTCGTAGGTTGGCCTCGAGTTGAGTTAGACTTTTAATGAGTTTGCAAACTAGTCTTAGTCTAAATGGATATTTGGTGAGCCTATGGTCTGGCTTTAGTTCAAATAGACATTCGGCAAGTCCATAAGCTAGCCTTAAATCAAATAGACTTTCAATTAGCCATAGATTGACCTTAGTCTGAATAGATATTTAGTGAACCTGTAAGTTGGCCTTAGTCCAAATATATTCAATGAGCTCACAGACTAGCCTTAGTTTAAATAGATATTTGGTGAGACCACAAGTTGGCCTTAGGTCAAATAGACATTTCACAAGTCCGCAAGCTAGCCTTAGTTTGATAAATGTCTGATGAGCATGCAAGCTGATCTTTATTTGAATAGAAGTTCAACAAGCCCACAAGCTAGACTTAGTCTGAATAAATATCTGATAAACTAGTGGACTAGTCTTAGTTCAAAATTAATTTTCAGGTGAACCTGTAACCTGGCTCTAGACCGTTTGAACTTTAAGACGAGCTTACAAACTAGTCTTGAGTAAAAAATTGATTTTCGAGCGAGCCCATAGGCTAGCTCTAGACCGTTGGCTTAGGCATACAAATTGTGACCAAATTTATCTTTCTTCGCTGAATTTGTCTCTCTTTTTTTCCTATTTTTCAGATTTTTTTTGCTACAAGACTTTTTTTTATCTTTTTCTTACTTCCTTCTCTCCCAAAGCTAGCCCTCTTTCCTTTTCTCCATCAATCAAAGTGTGAGCTAGACTTCACTGATGGTTGGGGCAGAGCTCATAGTGAGTGCTAGCTAGGCTTCACCAGTGCTCGAGTGGGGCTTGAGAGAAGGCTCGATGAAGCGATAGTCAAAAGATAGTCGTTCTTCATAGAGGAAGTTATAGTGAAGATAGGGTTCGAGTAGGCTGGTTACAAGTCTACTGGAGGGCACTCGGATGAGTAGAATAGGAGGAGTAGTGATGGAGAAGGGCCAGTGGCAATGGAGGACCAAGGAGGTGGTTTGGGGGATTCAATTGGGATCATAGGTGAATGACAGGGACCTTGCTAAAAGCAAAGGAGTAGGAAACCATGGAAGGAAAATAGAGGGGAAGAAAATGAAGCAAAGATAACAATTCATACATTTTGTTAATATGTTGATTCTTTTCTCATATCCTCTTGATCTTCAAGTTTTCCCAGGTTCTAAATTGCTTGCCCCTTCTTTCTTTTTCTGTAGGAGTCAGCATGAATTTATAAGTATCGAATAGATAGAGAGATTAGAGTTGATCTTGATCAATTCATTTTGAATCATGGATGAAATATTTGAATTTTGAATGTAGATGTGATCCAGTTGAGATTGGATGAGGATGTTTTTGGATTGGATAAGTATGTGTTTGTTTGATGTAGATAACAAAGATTTGAAAATTATATTCACCTTGAATATTAAATTTATAAAGGGTTTATCTACAAATTTTCTCAAAAAATTTGGACTAAATTATAATTTTATAAATTTTAGGGGTCATTTTATAAAATGACTTGTTCATAAAGGTTTGGAGCTTTCAAGGCTCTTTTCTAAATAAAATTTAGAGTTATTTGTGAATAAAAACTTTTGAGGGCTTCATTTATAAGAAAATTCAGCCATGGACCTTTTGGTAAAGATTGTTTGGCTCAAAGACCTATTTATAAAATTTTTATATTTTTATTTTAACCCAGATTTTAAATGCATTTTAGAATCGATTTGGTCTAAATATCTGAGCCCCTCAACTCACTTTAGCTTCAGCCTCAATTTTCTAACGATTCGAGTCTGAATTGAGCTTAATTTTCAATCAAACTCAATTATGATTTAAGTTTGATTGAGACTCATATTTTAACCATAATTTAGTGGCATATAAATATCTATTTTGATCATATTTCAATCAAGTTTAATTATGACAAAAATCACCTCAAACAAATATGTCTTGCTTCATTTAAGAGAGTGAATGAGTCACTATAAGAAAATGGACTTTTCTCAGTGTTGGTAATTGCCCATGCTTTTAATCAAGTACTAGTACAAGTCTACATTTTTTTCGACACTTTTGTAGAAACACCAACAATAAATTTATTATTGATGGCACCAACAATACTCTCTAGTATTGAAGCACCAACAATACTAAAGAGTATTGTCGGTACTTTCTTATAAGCCAACAATACTAGAGTGTTTTTGGGGATTTTGGGGAAGCACCAACAAAACTCTCTAGTATTGTTGGTGCTTATGAGAAATTGTAGGCAATACTTCATCAATATAATCTCTTTGTCATCTCCTTTCTCTTGGGATTATTCCATCCTCACAATTAGGTCCTTTATTTCTTCTCTTGGCCTAAAATACAAAAATATATGAGATGATGGGGTTAGATGAAAACTAGTTGAAATTGTTGACATTGCCAAAATTAGTGACCAATGTGATTTGCAAAAGAAATATGGTGTTTGTTTTTTTTCTCCTAAATGTGAGCTACATGTTGTAGCTTCTTGACTTTGCTCCTTTTGGGAGCTTATAAAAGGGGAGCAAGGGGAACAAAGAAAAGGCATTAGGCAAGCAACAAACAAAGAGGGTGAGAGTGAGGTAGAAAGAGTAGAGAGAGGAGTTTTGCAGAAAAGGACAAGAAAATTATTTTTGTCTTTAATACACAGTTGAGTGTTGACTGGTGTCATTCTACCTAATAGGGTATTATCTCAAGTGTTGGTTGGATAGTTGGTATAACTACTTCATGTTACTGTAGAGAAATAATATTGTACCCTTGTTATACTGCTTAGTGGATTCTTGTGCTCTGTTTTTTCCTTCCTGTTGAAGGATTGTCCACATAAATATTGTGCCTATTGTTATTTTATTATTTTAAGTTTAGTTTTTTTTTGTGACTAACACACATGTGGGAAACCTTGATTCCCAAAAGATGGTATTAGAGCCTGGTTGTTTTGTTTCTATGTGTGCATATCATAGAAGATACATGATGGATGATCAGCCTAAATGTTAGTGGTAATTGGCTTATCTAAAAAGGCAAAATGGAGGATCTTTTATTCCATAATGATCCCTATTGCTCTGTTGAAGGAACTAAAGCCAAATTGAAGGTACATCAAATGTAAAGTGGCAATAGCAAGATCAAAAAGTCATTGGTTACATTAGACAATAGCTAGATGATAGTGTGTTTAATTTAGTGTCAAATGAAACTTCTACCTATTCTTTGTGGAAGAAGTTGGAGGACCTCTACAAGAGGAAGACAATGGGCAACAAGGCTTTTCCTATAAGGAAGCTTTTAAACTTAAAATTTCTTTCTATTTTAGAACACCTAAATGAAATACTAAGCATTGTCAACTAGCTATCCTCTGTGAAGATGACTCTATAAGATGAGCAACAAAGTTTATTGCTGCTCAATTCAATGCTATATAACTGGGAAACCTTGGTGATTTCCTTGAGTAACTCTATGCCTGATCAAATTCTAACTAGGAGTATGGTTACTAGCAGCTTGCTAAATGATGAGGTCAGAAGAAAAGCAGGCGACACATCAAGATGATCTCAAGCACTTATCACAAAATAAAGAAGAGGAAGAAGTACGAGTAGATGACCTCATGCTTGTGGAAAGTCAAGAAGAAAATCCAAATCTAGAGAAGAAGTTAAGTGCTATTATTTTGGCAAACTTGGACATATCAGAGACACTGCTAGAAAAAACAAGAAAGATTGACAACATAATCAAGAAGAAGAGAAGAAAAAAGGCAACAATACTATGGTGGTCACCCCAGATGAAGATGTTTCTATCCTCTCTTTTTGTGAGCAGACTTGTCTTGGTGTGGCATGCCAAGTTAGTGACTATGTTATTGATAATAGTGCTTTGTACTATGCTACCCCATGCTGAGATTTTTTCAACACCTACAAATATGGAGCCTTTGGTCTTGTTAGAATGGGGAATAGTGGCATTTTGAAGATTATGGGAATTGGTGACATCAACATTGAAACCAACATCATATGTAGATTGGTTCTCAAAGATGTTAGGTACATTCCAGACCTTAGGCTTAATTTGTTGTTTGTGGGAAAACTAGATGAAGAGGGCTTTCAAAATCACTTTGGTAGTGGAGTTTGGAAGCTTACCAAAGGTTCTCTAGTGATAGCTAGAGGAAGAAGGTGTTGTACCTTGTATAAGATGCTGACAAAATTGTACAAAAGTGACTTAAATACTATTGAGAAAGACTCTACAATAGATTTATGATATAAGAGACTTGGACACATGAGTGAAATGGTAATGGGCACACTAGAAAACGAAAAGCTCCTCCCAAATTTGAAAGGTAGTTTTGGTAAGTATGTTCATTGTTTATTTGGCAAGCAACACAAAGTTACTTTTAGTTATTCTCATAGCAGGGAAAGAAAGATTTTGGATTTAATTCATTTCAATGTTGGTGACATGAGAGATCTCTTGGTGGTGCTCTATACTTTTTCACTTTTATAGATAATGCTTCCAAAAAAGTACGGGCGACCCTATGAAGAGCAAGGATTAGTTTCTTTGGATCTTTCAAATGTTTCATGCCAAAGTTGAGAGAGAGACTAGTAGATCTCTTAAATATCTAGGCATAAAAAATGGTTGTGAATATAATTCCATAGCTTTTAAAGATTATTACAACCTCTATGGCATCAAGAATAAGTTGATGATTTCTAAAACTCCTCAGCAAAATGGTGTGGTATAAAGGATGAATCGCACCATTGGAGAAAGAATTAGATGTATGCTTTCACATGCTAAGTTGCCAAAACCCTTTTGGGGCAAGGTAGTTAAGGAATGCTTGCTATGTAATAAACACATCTCCTTCAAGTCTACTAGGAGGAGAATATCCAGAAAAGGTATGGATTGGGAAAGGTATTTCTCTTAATCACATAAGAGTAATTGGTTGTAGAGCTTTTGACCATGTATTGAAGGATCAAAGGTCAAAGCTTGATGGAAAGACAAGACTACATTTTTTTTTGGGCTATGAAAATGAATAATTTGGTTGTAGGTTGTGGGATCTAGAAGCCAAAATGGTTATTAGATGTCGAGATGTGGGGCTCTTTGAAAATTAGACACTCGAAGATTTTGAAAAGATGAAAAAGCCACATACTCAAATTAGTGCTCTTGTTGATTTCACTTCTGTTTCACCTATGCCAATTAGTAATACAAATAATATACATGATAGAGAGGATACAGTTGGTGATGCTTTCCCTAAAAATGGTATTGAGCAAGGGGAGACTAAGACTGTGGAGCAACCTCCATTTTGAGAAGATCATAGAGGCTGCACTAAACATCAAGTAGTATCCTTCTTCTGAGTATGTTACTGCTATGGAACATCGTGAAATTGAAAGTTTTCAGAAAGTACAACACATAAACACAACGATAGGTGGCAGAAGGTTATGCAAGAAGAATTGAATTCCTTGTGTAAAAATGGAACCTATGACTTATTACATCTACCAAAGGGCAAAAGGTCATGGTCTTCAAATTAAAGAATGAAGGTGAAAAATAAATGAGGTACAAGGATTGGCTTGTTATGAAAGGCTATCAACAAAGGAAAGGTATTGATTTTGATGAAATTTTCTCACCTGTTGTGAAATTATCCTCTGTTCATTTGGTTTGGCTTTTGTTGCTAGTTTGGATTTAGAACTGGAGCAACTAGATGTCAAGACAACTTTTCTGCATGGTGATTTAGAGGAGGATATTTAGATGGAGCAGCTAGAAGGTTTTGAAGTCAAGGGGAAAGAACACTTGGTTTGTGTTGAAGAAAAGTTTGTATGGCTTAGAACAAGCTCCAAGGCAATGGTACAAGAAATTAGATTCTTTTATGTCAAGCAATGGTTACAAGAAAATAACTTCTAATCATTGTGCTTATGTTGAATATTTTTTTGAGAATGACTCCATTATCTTATTGTTTTATGTTGATGATATGCTAATTGTTGGCAAATATGCAAAAAGATTAATAGGTTGAAGAAAGATCAAACCTTTTGAGATGAAGAATTTGGGAGCCACACAACATATACTGGGAATGGCAGTCAAGCAAAATAGGAAGAACAAGAAGCTTTGGTTGCTGCAGAAGTATATTGAAAGAATCTTGGAGAAGTTCAACATGAAGAATGCCAAGCCTGTGAGCATGCCACTTGGAAACTATTTCAAGTTATATGTCAAGCAATCACCTACAACTGAGGAAGAAAAGTGATAGATGGAAAAGGTTCCATATGCTTTAACTATGGGAAGTTCAATCAATATATGCAATGGTGAGTACTAGATCGGATATTGCATTTGCTATTGGTGTAATGAGAAGATATTTGTCTCATCCTGAAAAAGAGAATTGGATAGCTGTAAAATAGATTCTCAGGTATCTTAGAGGAACATTAAACAATTATCTGTATTTTGATGGCAAAAAATTAGTGTTAAAAGGATACACTAATGCTAACATGGTAGGTAATGTTTATTATAGAAAATTAGCTTCTGGATATGTGTTTACTTTTGTAAGAGGAGTTATTTTGTGATAGTCAAAGTTATAGAAGTGTGTTGCTCTTTCAACCATAGATGTTGAATATATAGTAGCCATTGAGGCAAGTAAAGAGATGTAGATGAAAAGATTTATTTAGGAACTAGGTTTAAAACTAGACAGGTATGCCATGCATTATGATAGTCAAAGTGCTATCTAGGTAAGAATGCAACCTACCACACTAGAACAAAACACATTGATGTTCACTATCACAGAATTCGGGACGTCATAGAGAGTTAATTAATGTAACTGGAGAAAATTCACACTGATAAAAATTTGTTAGATTTGATGATAAAGACCTCACCAAGTAGTAAACATGAGTTTTTTTGTGGTTTAGTAGGGATGAGTACCACGTGACTATGGTAGCTCAGTCACAAGATCTACTAAGCAAAGAGGAGCGCTTCTCATGGGTCTAGAGGGGGAGAATTTTTGGGACTATTCCATCCTCGTAATTAGGTCTTTTATTTTTTTTCTCTTGGTCTAAATATAAAAATATAAAAGATGAGGACGTTAGATGAAAAATAGTTGAAGTTGTTGACCTAATCAAAATTGTTGACCAATGTGAATTGCATGAGAAAAATGGTATTCCTTTTTCTTCCCCTAAATGTGAGCTACATATTGTAGCTTATTGACTTTGCTCTTTTTGAGAGCTTATAAAAGGGGAGCAAGGAGAGCAAGGCATCAGGCAAGTAACAAGCAAAGAGAGTGAGAGTAAGGTAGAAAGAACAGAGAGAGAAGTTATGCAGAGAAGGACAAGAAAATTGTTCTCATCTTAGTACATGGTTAAGTGTTTACACGTGTTATTTTACCCAATAGATATTATCTCAACTATTGGTTGAATAGTCTGTATAACTATTTCATGTTACTATAGAGAAGTGGTGTTATAATCATATTATACTACTTAGCGGATTCTTGTGCCTTATGATTTTTTTCTTCCTATTGAAGAGTTTTTCATATAAATATTGTGTCTATTGTTATTTTATTATTTTTAGTTTGGTTTTTTCTGTGAGTAACACAAAAACGTGGGTAGACTTTATTCCTAATACTTTTCTCATCAATGAAGATTTGATCCAAACCCTAGCTCTCTCTCTGCCACTAAGTTCATTGGCAAATTCCCCGCCTCTCATGCTTTGGTAGGACAGTGCTCAAGAAGATTTCTGGAAAGAGCTCAGTAGATCCTAGTGGCCACTAGAGATTTGTTTTGGTGGGATCTAAGTCTACAAGTTGGCATATGGACTAGGAGGTCCTTTAGATCAGCACCTTTCTCCACCGATGTAGAACCTTGAGTCGCTCCTCCAACCCCTCACTAATGTCCTCATCCACGGCCAAAAGCTCATCTTCAAAGGTCCTCTCTACCTCTCACATCCCTTGTTTATTCAAGTAGATCTTGCTTATTTTTTAAGCCCGGACGTTATCCCTTTTCCTTGTAATGAGCCAACACTACCACGGAATGATGTGGTGGCCCAAGAAGTGCTAGCTTCCAAAGGCATGGAACTTTCATCAATAAATATATTGTCATAATATTTTGCATCGATTGGGATGTGCCAAGAGTATAATCAACCTTAAAAGTGAGGAAGGAGTCTCCACTAACAACGCACCAACTAAAGGAGAGGTTGCAGCCAAAAATCCACTTTTCCTAGTCAATGCAGCTCAACCCAAACTACCATGGTAGAGAATACCTCAAAAAATCAGAGAAGGCATTAGCTCGGCTGGATCTGGGTAGTCGCTCATTTAAACGGCTAGGAATATCAATTTATTCTCTTTTCTCCGTGTCTGTACAAAAGGAAACAACTCAGTTGGACCAGGGTAGTCAATCATCTAAACGGCTACGAATCTCAATTTATTCTCCTCTCTGTGTTTATACAAAAGGAAACATTGTCGCCAAAATTCATATATCCATCTCTCAACTCTTGTGAAGGAGCGATGAGCCCGGTAGACTTCATTAGTTCCAAGGTTTTAAAATGCATTTGGCAATTGTAAGCGATTAAGAATCCACATAGTGTCAAGGCAGTTTATATATATATATATCATACACATATAATAAAAATATGAGTTTAGTCTAAAATATTTTACTCGACAAAATTCTACATAATTAATAATAATAAGAATTTTTAGTAAAAAAATTTGTCTTATACCAAATTTACGGTAAATCACTTACTTTTTCACTCTTATTAAAAGATCACTCGTCTTATATTATAAATTTTAGAAAAAAACACATCAATTAAAATATCTAAAAATTATTATAGTTTTATTCAATTTTATTGATTAAGTTAATATAAAGGAGTAAATTATTTTTATTTAATTTTAATTTAGATAATTATTAAGTTAATATAAAAAAGTATTCACCTTATCTCAATTTTTTCTGAAGGATTTATTATTCGATATTATGATACTAGAAATTCAAAATTCAACTTTATCTGATTAGTTGTTTGATGATTGTGGACGAATGCGTAAACCAAAATCAAATGGAGATAACTTAATCATGTTATATTAATTTAATCCATAAAATCGAAGTAAATTGAATTATATATTTAATATTTTTTATTAAGATGAGTTTTTATAAATATATATTACAAGATGAGTAATTTTTTTAATAATAATAAAATAAATAATTTTTCGTAAATTTAAGATATAAATGGTGATTCGTTAATAAAAACTCTTACAATAAATATTAATCATTCATTTATATAAAAATAGCGATTAAATTTATATTTTTTACGTGCTTGTATTATACTATGTGATCCAATGAGAATCGGCCAATCGTGGTCGTTCCTTTCGTCATGATCTAGCCTCTTATTCTATATTCCAAATTCCAATGTCGAGATGTTCAAACCATCAATCCCTGAAGACGAACGCCCAACTGCCAAACCCAATCATAACAAGACAACTGAAATCCAACTCCGACCCGATTCATTTTTGCTTTGCCAAGAAGCCGGCTTGGGCCAGCGCCCACACCTGAGCGGATCCAATCAGCTCATGCAGCTCATTGACTACGATTGGGGGGATAGAAGTATGTACAAAATCTTGCTATTTTTTAAATGTTGTATTTTCCAAGAATTTTTGTTTTGATTTTTAGTATTCGCAATTTTAAATAAACACTTAACAAAATTTGGTTTATTCGATTTTTAACAAATTCATGAAAATAAATTTCAAAAAATATGAAAAAGTTAAAAATGAAAGTATTATTCGCGTCTATTGCCCCTAATTAAACACTGATTTAGACCGAGTCAAACATAGTTGATCTCATTCAATTTCCAGAGAGTTCTTCTCTCCTCTGCCTAAAATCACATAATATTGCCGTCTTATGTGCATGCAAACATTTCCACAGGATACAATACGAACGCAACAAATTCTCGAAAAATTCCCCCTTGCATTTCATTCATTGACCCCCATATTTCTGTTGACAAATGGCAACCAGGCATTGTCCCTTATATTTTATACTAGTTTCTTCAAACATTGTTACCCAAGAAAAATAATTACTATCATCTCTCTTCACTTCGCCGGTGGCCATGGCGGCCAAGCGCCATCTCGTCGCTACCTTCTTCTTCTCCCTCCTCCTCCTCCTCCTCCACCCTTCAGTACCCGAAGATGACATCGTCAGGCTCTCCCTAATCGCTTTCCTCCAGAAACTCTCTGGCAACAAACCGAGTATCAACCTACAACTCGGCTGGAACCCATCCTCCGATCCCTGCTCGGGTGGCTGGTCCGGCATCTCATGCATCAATGCCACAAAGTCGATACGGGCTATCGCGCTTGATGGAATAAACCTCACCGGGGATATCGACCCCTCTCTTGCCTGCAAGGCGCCATCGTTGGGTGTGCTGAGCTTGCGGAACAACGACCTCCATGGCAGCCTCCCGCCAGATATTTCATCCTGCACGGAGCTGACGGATTTGGCTGTTAGTGGAAACCAGCTCTCCGGCCAGCTGCCACCGGAACTCGGTGAGCTCAAGAACTTGAAGAGGCTAGACATCTCCAGCAACAACTTCTCGGGCGAAGTGCCGGCAAACTTGACGAAGATGTCTGGACTAGTTAGCTTCATCGCTGACGAAAACCGGCTCAACGGCTCAATCCCGGCCTTTGATTTCGCGAACTTACAGCTGTTCAACGTCTCCGTCAACCTCTTCTCTGGCCCCATACCGCCAGACGCTCTCCGCTTCGGCAACCGGAGCTTCTTCGGCAACAACGGCTTGTGTGGAATCCTAACGGCATGCCCGCCGGTGGCTTCTCCTCCAGTCGTGCAGCCAGGGAAAAAGACCTCCTCTGTCGAGCGAGCACTCATGTACTCCGGCTACATCATTCTTTGCCTAGCATTTCTTCTATTCATTTGTTACAAACTAATCAAGAAGATGAAAATGAAAGGCGCAGCACATATCCCAGAACGTCTAAAGACGACCGAGCCTGTTGCCGCTGCTCTGAAGAGCAACAGCACGTCAAGTGGGGGGAAAACAAGTCAGTCCGATTACACGCCAACAGATTCCGGTTTGAGGTCTACATCGCTCGTTGTGATGCAAAACTCTTCGAACAGAAGTCTGAAGTTGGACGAGTTGATGAAGGCGCCGGCAGAGCTGATGTCGAGAGGGAAGCATGGGAGTTCGTACAAGGTGATGCTCAGCGACGGTAAGCCACTGGTGGTGAAGAGGATAAAGGAGTGGCCAATCTCCAGCGAGGAGTTTAGGAAGAAGATGGAGTTTATTGATACGGCAAGGCACCGGAATGTGCTGCCAGCAGTGGCGTTCTACTGCTCGAAGGAGGAAAAGCTTGTCGTCCATGAGTTTCAGCAGAATGGGAGCGTGTTCAGGCTGCTACATGGTACTCTTCTAGTCTTCTTCCTTCCGATTTCATTTTTTTTCATGAATTTTAATTCTGATCCATGTGATCGCATAAAATCCACTAAATTCGATCAGGGAACATCTATAAATTTTCTCAGTTATTATCTTTCCTTTTCGACTCAACTGATTTACATTTTACCGCCAGGCAGCCAGAACGGCCACTTATTGGACTGGTCTACCAGGCTAAACATCGCCACCGGCATCGCAGACGGCCTGGCCGTCATGCACAGCGCATTCCGCACTGAAGGATTCCTCCATGGCAACCTCAAGTCGGCCAACATCCTCCTCAATGCTGAGATGGAGCCACGCATCAGCGAGTACGGCCTCATGTCGAGCCACGGCGTTGGACGAGCGGGAGTCTCCTTCAGGACGGACATATACAGCTTCGGGGTCATACTACTTGAGCTTCTCACCGGGAAATTGGTGAAGGGAGACGGCGCAGACCTGGCGAAGTGGGTGGAGGGGGTGGTGAAAGAGGAGTGGACGGTAGAGGTGTTCGACAAAGCATTGGTGGCCGACGGCACGAGTGAGGAGCGCATGGTCCAGTTGCTCCAGGTGGCGCTTAAGTGTGTGAGTGGCTCGCCCGAGGAGATGCCGGCGATGGCGGAGGTGGCGAAGATGGTGAATAGAATCAAGGAGGAGGAGGAGCGGTCTGGAGCCGAGTCGCAGGATGAAAGGTTTGTGTGAATCACCGAGCTACATTTGATTTTGGCCAAAAGGCAACGAAAGATACTGAATTTTAAATGTTTTGTGATGAACTCGATTCTATATCTTATTCATGCTAGAATTGAATCAGACACATGAATTTCAAGATGTCTAATTATGAATTTAGAAATATAACTTTTAACACGTCCTTGATAATTCGGATTGGCTTTAGCCATTTTTGTAAGGAAACCAGTTATGTAGCACAAGCTACGAACTTGTACAATGTTTACGAAAGAAACCACTAACATTATGGATGTTTTTGCAGAACGCATCCAAATCCCGTTAGAGGCCAATAGGATTCTATTATTGCTGTTTTACACTTCGGTTTTCCAACAAGAATACAACTTTTAAGCTTTGAGTTCCCGTCCGACGCCACGGTATACTATCCGTCGACTTCTTTCTTATGTGTTCGCTTGTCTTATCCAGGGAAAGCTCCATTGATGTGTTAAAATCGAATCTCATGGTAAATTTAAAAAAAGGATTAGCCAAAATTAGAACTGCAGGCCTCTTCTGACTGAATAAGGTTTTAGAGAGTCAAGTTCCATATTTCGGATATTAAAAGTCAAGTCTCATAGTTTACATATCCAAAATTAAACTTTGTAGTTCAATTATTCGAAGTCAAGCTCAACAGTACGGCTATCAAAACCAGATCCATTAGCTTATCACATTGACATTGCACAAGGCCGTTGTCAGCATATAGGCATTACCCAAGGTTGTCAGGCTCTACAATCTGGCCAAAATAAGCTAATAGTACTCATAACACTATATTTGAGCACTTCACGTGCCTTCTCTATCGACATGAGCAATATTCTCTGTGGCACTATAGGAGACAAACTCCTGTTACTTGCAGCCCCTCCTTGTATTGCCAATTTCTACTCCATTTTCTATTGTATGATAAAATTTGTTCGATCGTGGTATAGAATATCAAACAAAATTTTCAAAATGCACTCGTCTAACTCACACATCAATTATGATAAAATTAATAAAAAAGGTTGAATCAAGTTATCCAAAATATATTATGTAATAGGTCAAAAAGTATTAAGTTAAAGGAGTGAGACTTGCCTTTCCTTCAAGCTCTCATCTCTGTCTAGAGCAATAGAATGCAACAAGGGTGAGATTCTAACTGAAGTATTAGATCATCCTCCCGCAGTCCTTATTGAATAAGTTATCCTTTTTGTGTAGGTTAGAATTGGATAGAGAGGACCAGAAGAGCTTAAAAACTCAAAACTGGAATTAGATGAATACAACATTGGTGCTTTCATTGAGATTTATCAGAACATCCAATCTCTAGATAGCTGACTTTAACCATGCCACCGAGACAATAGTGTTCTAAGAAGCAAATGGCGATTGACACATCAGAACAGACAACATTGCAGCAAGGCTCCTTAGGAGACACTCTGGATCCTTGTCACTAGGCAACAAGGATTTCACTAGAGCTAAGCCCCATCTAGCCAGAGCTGGAGCAGTAGGGCCGAAATAACAAACTTGTCTCTGGGGGCGAGTTCACCAAGCTGGCGGCTGAAATCCATGCCCTTGCCTTGCTTGTGAAGACATAGGGCCAAATAGCATGGATGCATATACCAACTTGGCTGCCCCTACGAGATCATGTAGCATAGGAGAATCCTCAAGAGGAGGATGGCCTAAACTAGTAGGCATCTAGAGGCCACATGAGTCAGGCCAAAAATTGACACGCTCCAAAAACTTTGTCCTAACAGAAAGGTCATGCTCAAATTGATATATTTTCTACATCTTATACATTCCTCCATGGTGCAAAGGAGAAAAAAAAAACTATTCTACAAGGCAATCCCTTGTGCCCCAAGCATATATGAAATTTTCGGGATTGAAGATCTCGTGGATAATGATGATTATCAACCGGTAGTCATACCTAAATATTTCTCAGACCATCTTTATCAAATAATCAACAAATCTTGCTATGGATGTCCACAAACAAAGAGGCAGAGTCATTTCTTCAAGAATCTATGGGATCTATCTCAATGACGTACTTACATTCTTGAAAGAGGAAGCAAGATCCATTCTTGAAAGAATCTATTGACTAAGGAATGAGGCTCAATTATAAGATCCATTCTTGACCAAGACATGGTTAGAAGCTCTCAGGATTGATCCCCCTAAAGACCCAATTACAAGATCTACTCTTGATCGATGTATAGTTACAAGCTCTCACGCTTGACCCCTTGAACACTCAGTTG
Source organism: Trichopus zeylanicus subsp. travancoricus (assembly GCA_005019695.1). NCBI lineage: Eukaryota > Viridiplantae > Streptophyta > Magnoliopsida > Dioscoreales > Dioscoreaceae > Trichopus > Trichopus zeylanicus. The sequence goes on from RXID01014311.1 coordinate 868,284, forward strand.
CAAGATCCGCTCTTGACCTAGGAATAAGGCCTGATTATGAGATCTACTTTTGATCAAGGTATCGTTACAAGCTATCATGCTTGACCCTCTGAAGGTCTAGTTACAAGATCCACTCTTGACTGAGGTATGACCATAAGCCCTTGCACTTGATCCCCAAAAGACCAAATTACAAGATCTACTCTTGATTGAGAAACAAGAACTAATTATAAGATTCAATCTTTACCGATATATAGTTACAAGCTCTTGCAGTTGACCTCTTGAATGCATAGTTACAAAATCTACTTTTCATTGAGGTATGGTTACAAGCTCTCACGCTTGACTCTCTAAAGGCTAGTTACAATATTCACTCTTAATCGAGGTATGGTTATAAGCTCTCGCACTTGACCTCTTGAAGGCTAGATTACATTATCAACTATTGACCAGGGTATGATTACAAGCTCTCATGCTTGACCCACCAAAGGGCCCGGTTACAAGATCAGCTCTTGGACAAGGTATGGTTACAATTTCTTTCGCTTGATAGCTTAAAGGCCTAGTTACAATATCCACTCTTGACTAAGATATAGTTGCAAGCTTTTGTGCTTGACCGCTAAAAAACCTAGCTATAAGATCTACTCTTGACCTGGTAAAGTTACAATCTCTCATGCTTGACCACCCAAAGGCTCAATTACGAGATTAGTACTTGACAGAGGTATGGTTACAAGCTCTCACACTTGTCCCTCGAAGGCCCAATTATAAGATCAGCTCTTGACCAAACAATGGTTACAAGCTCTCGCGCTTGACCTCTTGAACACTCAGTTGCAAGATCTGCTCTTGACCTAGGAATAAGGCCTAATTATGATATCTACTTTTGATCAAGGTATCGTTACAAGCTATCATACTTGACCCTCAGAAGGTCTAGTTACAAAATCCACTCTTGACTGAGGTATGGCCATAAGCCCTTGCACTTGATCCCCAAAAGACCAAATTACAAGATCTACTCTTGATTGAGAAACAAGGACTAATTATAAGATTCAGTCTTTACCGATGTATAGTTACAAGCTCTTGCAGTTGACCTCCTGAATGCATAGTTACAAAATCTAATTTTCATTGAGGTATGGTTACAAACTCTCACGCTTGACTCTCTAAAGGCTAGTTACAATATTCACTCTTAATCGAGGTATGGTTATAAACTCTCGCACTTGACCTCTTGAAGGCTAGATTACATTATCAACTATTGACTAGGGTACGATTACAAGCTCTCATACTTAACCCACCAAAGGGCCCGGTTACAAGATCAGCTCTTGGCCAAGGTATGGTTACAAGTTCTTCCGCTTGATACCTCAAAGGCCTAGTTACAAGATCCACTCTTAACTAAGATATAGTTGCAAGCTTTTGTGCTTGACCGCTAAAAAGCCTAGCTATAAGATCTACTCTTGACCTGGTAAAGTTACAACCTCTCATGCTTGACCACCCAAAGGCTCAATTACGAGATTAGTACTTGACAGAGGTATGGTTACAAGCTCTCACACTTGTCCCTCGAAGGCCTAATTATAAGATCAGCTCTTGACCAAACAATGGTTACAAGCTCTCGTGCTTGACCCCTTGAACACTTAGTTGCAAGATCCGCTCTTGACCTAGGAATAAGGCCTGATTATGAGATCTACTTTTGATCAAGGTATCGTTACAAGCTATCATGCTTGACCCTCAGAAGGTCTAGTTACAAGATCCACTCTTGACTGAGGTATGGCCATAAGCCCTTGCACTTGATCCCCAAAAGACCAAATTACAAGATCTACTCTTGATTGAGAAACAAGGACTAATTATAAGATTCAATCTTTACCGATGTATAGTTACAAGCTCTTGCAGTTGACCTCCTGAATGCATAGTTACAAAATCTAATTTTCATTCATGTATGGTTACAAGCTCTCACGCTTGACTCTCTAAAGGCTAGTTACAATATTCACTCTTAATCGAGGTATGGTTATAAGCTCTCGCACTTGACCTCTTGAAGGATAGATTACATTATCAACTATTGACCAGGGTATGGTTACAAGTTCTCACACTTGACCCTATAAAGGCCCAATTACAAGATCAACTCTTGATTGAGGAAAGTCTAGGTTACAAGATTGGTTGTTGACCAATATATGATTACAAGCTCTCACACGTGACTCTCAAAAGTTTTCTAGCCAAAATAGCCTAATGAGCCATGCTCTATAAAGAAGTGGTACGCTTGTAACCTTCCTTTCGATTGCATTCAAATCAAAGTAGTAAATTTATAGGAAATGAAAATTTTCACTAAAAACTACTATGAAGTAAACCTCAGATTTCATGTCTTGCACTTGACTGAGGAGTGTATATAAGCCTCATGCTTGAGCCCCAAAAGCCTAGTCATAAGATTAGCACTTGATCAATGAAGCATGAAGGTGCCAATACCAATAAAAGCTTATGAAGGAGTGTAAATTCATGACAGAAAATGGAGGCTGAGAACAACTGCTTCCTTTTTAGTGGAACAGCAAGAGTCTTGAGCCCGATGGGGAAGATCACTTTCCCACAGCATGATTGGAATATAAGCATCACTCTAGAGTGATGTCTCTCAAGCTAGCAGTCGAAGGAGCCACCCTACAAAGAGAGAGGTATGATTGATACCTTCTCATTTCAATTGCATTTTAAGATGGAATAATCACAATACAAAAAATAATAATTTTCATAAAAAATAATCCAATAAGGGAGATCACACCTTTCTCTGCCATCTGTCCCCTCCCACCCCCAACATGTCCAAAAAATAATCCAATTGCATTTTCATAAAAAATAATCCAATAAGGAGCCACCCTACATGTGCATTTGTATGAGTCAAAACTCCCCAATCAAGCAACTTAATGAGTTGTCACAAGATGAAGAAGGAGGAGCACAAAACTTGCCAAGCTGACAAGTTACTCATCAACTTAAACATCTTCGATGGGCCAAAAGAAACCCATAGCAAGGCCCAACACTCTAGCCCTAAGCAAAGTTAGTGGGGATATAGATATAAACACATGTCCACCTTCCAGCCCCTAGACAGTCAAGTAAAGCAAGGAAGCCCTCAGGTGGAGGACTTTTCCCATGCCTATAGGCATTGATAGACCATGTGAACCAAGCTAGAAATCAACATGCTCTAGGATCTTCAACTTGAACTGATCATTGAGACAAGCACTACCAAAAACATGAGAGGAATAAGGAACGACATTGCCATAATTAGGGGTGAAAGTTTATGAAGCACATCCAAGCCCATATGGGGGCTAAGCAACATGATAAGTGTGCCAAATCCATGGCTCAAGCTTTAACGACCAACCTTGGCAATGAGGTTAGGGACCTACTAGACCACACTGAGTGGGGTGAAGATACCCTAGACCTAACCTTGAAAAGAAGCTAAGCTAAAATGACCAGCAAAGGTAGAGTCATTCCTCTAGAAATTTGTACAGCAAAATAACCTCTCAGGGCTAGGAAGGGCCACCCCATTAGATTAGCCTATGGTGGCCTAAGAGGTAGAGGCGGAGATAGTGGTTAGAACAACAAGAGGAAATGAGCTCCTGAGGATGCCCACCTGTTCATGCTTTTGAGGTAAGAATGTAGTCACCACCTGGCCCTGTCCTCGGCCACCTAAAGGAGGAAGAGATCACGAAGGCTGAAGGTATGATTATACATCTCATCAATTACATTGGCCTTGTATTAGGTATACCCTTGTAGAATAATGAAGATCTCACCTTGACAAGCATCCACTGCACCTCAGTAGTCGCACTTCCCTGAGCCTATTCTAGAAAAGCTCAGAATTTGTTGTTGGAGAGAAGCCACTCCACTTCTTGAGCCCAATAGCTCAGCCTAGGGTTGAGCCTCATTGGCCTAGTGTGTCCTCTCCTACTCATTCCGAAGACAAGTGTGGAAGGAGGACTCCAGCTGCCTACTCATGAAGAGTTGGTCTTGGGAGGAAGAAAGATGTTAGGGGTGCTCCTTACTTCATATTGGGTGTGATCAAACTTATATAGTAGATTATAATAACTCAACCTTACATAAAAAGCCTCTTCGTAGAGGCTCAAGAGACATTGAGACATGTCCTAGACAATGTTGCCAAGCTAAAAAAGAAAAGAGAAAAGAAAAGAAAGAAAAATTGTATGCATAGAAATGTCACAATGTAGGAGAGTAGATTGTAGTGCCTCCCTTTCCATGAAATTTGGCATAGAGGGTGATCAATGCCACATCCAACAACTCCAACGGGGGAGGAACATCTCCTCCCAATTCCAATAGCCCATGGATAGGGATGTCTCTCCTGTGAGAGGGAAGAGAGTCTTGAGTCCTACATCCAAAACCCCATAAACATACACCAATTGGAAAATTTTAAGTCATGATAGTCAACTTACAAAGCAATATCAAGAAGAAATAAAAGACAATCATAGAGGATGACTAATGAAGTCATGGCCACAACATAGTGTAAGAGAAGAAGCAAGACCTCCAGGGACTGGCAAAAGTCGCTTTGTTCTCACCTCTTAACTACAGATAAACAATTTAGAAGGCAAAAGCTGCTTGATGGTAAAAGGTATGCCTTGAGAAGACCAACAAATGGAAATGGCATTCAAGGAGGAACCCATGAAACTTGAACTGCCGAGAATGCCACCAGAGCATTGCACAAGATGCCATTATAGGTCCAACATTTTCAATTCTCAGGGACAATGTGTGCCTAAAAAAGATGGTTGTGAAGAGCAATATTTAAAACACAAGCCCTTACCTGCGACCATTGAGAGGTTGAATAAAGGCTTGGGGGCATCATGTGTCAAAAAGAAATAATAAACCAAAGCCAAATCATAGGACAAATCAAAAGACAAATCAAACTTTTGCCAAAGCCACCTATCTCACCACTGCACCCAAGCCCAATAAGGCTCTAAAGGACTAAGTTCCATAGCCTAGCTATTAGATGCCAAGCTCAATAGCTCAACTACCAAAAGATGGGCTTCACACCTTAGGTATCAAAGGATGGGCTCTATAGCTCGACTAACAATAGGCAGGCTCCACAACCCAACTACTAGAATATGGGCTCCATAGTCCAGGCATTAGAGCACAAGCTCTATATCCCAACTACTAGAAGACAAACTCCGCAATCCAAATATCAAAAGGATAGACTCCATAGTCCAGCTAGCAAAAATTGGGTTTCACAATCCAAATATGAAAAGATAGGCTTCACAGCCTAGCTGCTATGAGATGGATTTCACAACTCGATCTCAAAAGTCGAGCTTCATAATCCTATCAGGACATGCCAATAGACCAAGTATAGTAGATTGTCTAAATAATTAGCTCCCTCCTTCGGTCCCTATTAAGTGACTTCCCAAAAGACCAACTCCTACATTTCCATCTATGCTATTTGCACTGCCTATGCCACTTAGGCCACCTACTATGCCTACCATACTTGTTATGACATGACAAAATCCTACTAAATCATGATATAGAATACCAAATAAAATTTTCAAAATATCCTTAGCTAACTCACACACTAAACATAATAGAGTTACCCGAAGGAGTTTGATCAAGTTATCTATAGTGCCCAATATAAGAGGGCCTAACACATCCGGATAAAGAGTTCAAGATTTCTTCTTCTTTCTCTGTAAGTTCAATTTTTGCATATCATTCTACATTAAATCTTAACTCTCAAGAGAGAGAAAGTGCAGACAAATAACATAATGATTTGAGGATTAAAATGCACTCCCTCAATCACAATCAGATAGACAATATTTTTTTCTTTATGTAGGCTGGAATTAGTTAAAAAGAATTAGAAAGAACTCATAAACTCTAACTGAAAATTAAATGGGTGCAACAAATGGCATGTTCACATGAATTAAATTTCATTTTACATTGTCCAAGTTCACTTGGATAGTATGCAGTTCTCCCAAAATAGTCCAATCTAGCTCTTCCATACAGATCGGGAACCAATAAAAAAAATGTAATTGACAGGTAAATCATCAACTAATAACTTATTCATGGTTTTAACAAGTTTTAATGTCCAATTTAACACCTCAATGTCATGCCAATTTCTTCAGTAATGTTGATTATATTGGGTTCAACTGACATCGAAATGTTAACCTCGGATTTAACAAGCCTTTAATTTAAAGGAAAAGTTTTTTTCAATCCCTTAGTCTTTTTCCTAAGCCTAACAATTTTTAAAAAAGTTTTTATTTTGCTCTCGTGTGAGATTGATCACTTGGTCATTTGATGTCCGGTTATTTAGTCAACTGGATGAGCACATAGAAGAGGAGCTTCCAGGAGTCGCTGACAAAAAGGAAAGTGACAGGCCAGTGGACTGGTATGTACGAGTGGCTGAGCAAGAAAGTTCACTGGTGGAAGAAGGGCGATATGTGGACATGGCGCATAGAAAGTAGAAAGCAAGTAAGCACACATGGTGGGTGGGTGAGCACACTAGGGGACACTTCGGATGGAAAAAAAAATTGAAAATATATGTTGAAAAACTAAAAAGAAATTTAAAAAATTCAGAAATCATAAAATTTTTGAGAAATTTGTAAGAAATAACTTCTAATGTAAAAGGTCATAACTATTCAAGAAATTGTTTGCCTTTGTACACAGCCTATGTCAGAATCAATGTAAGGCAATTTCCAATCATTTGACTTCTCTACCAATAGTAGTTGAACAGCAAAACGAGTTGTCTCCCCTTCTACATTTGATGGACTATTGAACAATTGAAGAATTAAAGAGCTAATTCTTTTAATTTTTGTGTTTAATTTAATTTTAAAATTTGGAAACGAGGAAATTGAACAATTTCAATCCCTTTTCAATTTCAATTTTGAATTCCAAAAATTTTGAAAGGAATCCACCCAATTTCTAAAAATTGAGATGGGATCCACAAATTAAATAATGAAATTTTATAATTTTTAGGTCATTTTTGTAAAATTTTCTTTTTTAACATTAATTTATTTTTTTAATTTTAATATTTTGTAATTTCTTATTTAACTAAAAATAAATTATTTTTTAAAAAATTATAATTCTTAAGGTTATCAAATTATTTAACTTATTAGCTAAAATATAACAAATAAATCCTAAACTAATTTTTTATATTATTTTTTAAAATAATTATTATTAATTTAATAAAATATAATAATTGATTCTCAAAAAATAATAATAATTTTTATTTCAATTTTTAAAATAATAAATTATTTTTTCTAAGGAAAATAAATCCTAAATTAATAGTTATTTTTTGGTCCATTTTTAAATTTATCTTAATTTTTTAGTGTTTTTCTAAAATATATATATTCTATTTATTTATAAATAAAACATCACTTTTAAAAAAATAGCATATATTTTGTATTCGTAAATTATATTTATATTTTTTAGTATTTTGTATCAAAATTAATATTAAATTGAATATATTTTTCAAAATTAAGAAAATCAGTCAATTCCTAATTCCATCTAAAAAATATTCATCCAAACACTAGAATTGGACAATTTCAACAATTTCCTCAATTCCTTGAAATTGAAAGAATTCACTAATTCCTCAATTTCACTTTAGGAATTCAACTAAATGGCCCATTAAAATTGAGTGAATCCATTAGGTTAAAGCTCCAACTTCAGGGGCTTTACAGACAATAGAAGTCCAACATTCCACTCACGGAAAAATGTCAAGTTTATTTAATAAATATGGATTAATCTCTCATTAAATATTAAAATTTCAATAATTATGGAACATTAAGTGTCAATATTCCATTATGACACATTCAAATCCTTTCATTAAATATATTAAGATCATTCTAGCCAATTGGGACATACTAAAGAAAAAAATAAAATGTGAAATCATCTTGTAAATTTTTTGATGAAATTGATCCTAAGCCACTTTAGGTTTACCAACCCTCTCCATCAAATTAGACTCTACATAATATAAAAGCCCCTAGGCAACCACTAGTATCATTACCACATATGTTATTTTTTCACTTCACTAATTTGATTATCGGAGGATTTTCACGGAAATCACTTTTAACCTAGATTTGTCTTGCAAGTGAGGACCTCGTAGTGATCTACAATTTGGACCAAATCTGAAGTTGGAGTGCCACTATTTTGTGCTTTATCATTTGGCATTAGAAAAGGATCCCGCATTAGCCTCCGACATGCCTCCCCGATCCAAGGTTGGAGGCCCCCAAGGGTTGCAACATGTTAAGGAAGTGGTCATTTGAGGTGACACTACAACCACGTTGGAGTCATAACATGACCTCGTTGACATTGACTTTGTTTCTACTTAGCACGGGGAAAGGGAACAAGTAACTCCTTCTCAGCTCACTACTCAATAGCTCCCATAACAAGAGGTCCTATATCATATAGCTCCTCCCCCATCTCACCATTCCCTAGTTCTTATAATCCAATACTTTGTTACTTGAGATGCCTTCAACTGCTTCTCTGCCCAAATATAAACACTCACCCAAATAATCTAAATAAAAAATAGTCTTCTCATTCTACTCCCAACTCCAAAAAACTTCTTAACTAAGCACTAATCCAAATAAGAACTAAGTTACCAATTCAACACTTGATAGAGGTATGAAGGTCTAGTTAGGAGTTCAACCCTTGACCAAGGTACAAAGAATAGAGTTACAAGGTTCATGCTTGACGCATGGATGATACTCAATTACAAGTTCAACACTTAATCAAGGTGTGATGAGATAGTCAGAAGTTCAGAACTTGACTGAGATATTAAGATCAAAGTTATAAGTTTTGCACTTGACATTGGGACAAGTCTCAGTTACAAATTCAACACTTGACTAAGGTATGAAGGCCTAGCTAAAAGTTTAACACTTGACTAAAGTATGAAGGGCTAGTCACATGTTCAGCACTTACTTAATGTATGAACATCGAGTTATAAATCTCGCACTTGACCACTAATTTATCCAATTACAAGTCCCACACTTGACTACTGATTCATCCAGTTACAAGTCCTGCACTTGACTATTGATTGATTCAGTTACAAACTCCTGTACTTGACCACTAATTCATCTCAAGATTCAATCATCAATGATTCATATGATTACAAATCCTACACTTGACAGTCGATTCATCCAATTCCAAGGTTCAATAAACGTTTACTCATCAAGTTACATGTCCTACATTTGACCATCGATTCATCAAGTCCCAAGTTTTAATAGCCATCAATTAATTTAGTTACAAGTATGGCATTTTACTGTCAATTCAGCTAATCCTACGATTCTATGATCATTGATTCATCTGGTTAGAAATCCCTTACTAACCATTGGTTTATCTAGTCACAAGATTTAATGACTTTCGATTCATCTAGTCTCAAGATTCAATAATGGTCTATTCATTTAGTTACAAGTCTTGTACTTGATCGTCGATTAATCTGGATCTAATATTTAATGAAAGTCAACATATCTGGTCTTATGAATAACACTCAACCAAAGTATCAAAGTATGGTTACAAGCCTTGCACTTGAATGAGGAAGACCTTATCATAGAACTGTCAATACAAGCTGCATCCATGTAAGTACATGAACAACATCAAATTATTAATATGCTTCAGTACTAACCCTACTACAGGGTGATAGATAATATGGTTAAAAGTTTGAAGTATGAAGAGTTTGATTAAAAGTTTAGCACATGGTTGAGGCATGAAGAACCAAACCACAAGTTTTATGCGTGGTCAAGATATAAAATCAAGGTTACAAGCCCTGTGGTTGACCTCATGAAGTCCATTTACAAGCCTTGTGCTTGACTAAGGAAAGCTTTATTGTCAGACTACCATGACAGACAACAATCATCATAGGTTATGTGAATAACATCAAATATTGGATTACATTATCATTAATCCTATCATAGGGAGACTTAAACCCCTAGTTATATGTCCAATACTTGATGATGGAACAAATTCACAAGCTTCACACTTGATGCCTCACAGCTTAGTTACAAGTTCATCACTTGATAAAGGAAAACAAGGCACATAACTACATGTGTCAATCTCCTGAGGTTTAATTTACCATGGCAACTTATACCCATAACCTAGAAGGAAAATTACAATTGCCATAGTAGTTAAGAACTACGAGATTCATAAGGACAACTTGCCTATAATGACATCTAGGTGTCCAGCCTAGGATAGGCCATTACCATTCATCAGCCTAGAGAATATTGTCCTAAGTGTTAGCCACTATATCACAACTCGAAGGAGGCCATTTAAGTGATTACTTGGCAATTGCTACCACTTTACCTCATAACAAGGTTACTTAAGCAATATTCTATAGCTTTCAAGGTATGATATGAGCTATCAGAATATCTCGATACCCTATAGTCTGAAAATAGCCTTTTGAGCCGATACTCAAACAAACTCAAAAGAATACTATTCAAGACAACAAAAGGCAAGCACAACGCAAAATCTTTCCATTAATATGAAAAGGCTATTACAAAGAGTTGTAATACAAAGATAGGCCTTCAAGAGTTGAACAAGAAAATTAACAAAATCAAGTTGTCAAAGGCCGAACAAAATAAGTATTATACCTACTTCACACCTTATCATCCCGAAGGAACACGTTGTCAAGGTCCTCTATGGTTGTTTCAATAGAACCCTAAAGTGTAACAATGACCTCCTACTCTTGAGATGCAGCAAGGTCATTGGAGGCTGCAATTTTGACTTCAGCTATAGAAGCTTCTTCAATGATAGTAGGCACTTACAAGACCAAAGGTTTGAAAGCACAGACTTTTGGGGCAAGAGGTTTGGAAGCAGGACCTACTAGGGTGATGGTTTAGAAGTAGAAGCTGGAGCAACAAATGGAGCGGGTAGGGTGGCAAAAGGCAATTGCTCGAATGTTTGTGGCTAGTTAGTAGGAGCTAATAGTTTGTCCCCTATAATGCTAATATCTTCGATAAGAGATGGAGTAGGAGAGGACACTACCAGAGACTAGGGGATGTCATGAGAGTCTGAGTGGTAGAGCCTTAGTTGATGAAGTAGCAACTCGATGTCAATCTCATTTAGGAAAAAGTCCTAGAAGAAATCAAAGTTGAGCCTCTCGAGATTATAAAGGAGGTCAATCTCATTTAAAACCGAATTGAAGCCAAACAACCAAATTTTTTTAAAATTTAAAATCAAACTTGATATACCAAATTGAAACGACTGGATCAATAAACTAAAAATGAACTAAAATTTAATTTGTGGATTGAGCTGCTGATTGAAATTGTCAACAAAGGTTCCCAAAGTCAAGATGTCGAGGTAGCAACACTGAGGTATTTTTGCACTAAGCCAGCTCAGTGACCTAAATTGTATTTATCTGGTGAATACTCATCCCAAGGCAAGTAAGGAAGTATAGTGAACTCAGTCAGTGTATAGAAGTGGCTAAGTATTTATGAAAACTAACAAATAACGATCTCCAAATATTACTCTCGAAAAATCCAAAAGTGATGATAATCAATTAAGAGGAGTTCAATGAAAATCAGTACTAAAATCACGAATTCTATATACACTCAATCACCTAATTGCCCTATAAATAGTGTGATATTCACAAAGATAACAGACTTATGTCTAATTATTTTTTCACTTTATTGGGAGATTTTGACTAATATAAGCGTTGGAATACTCGCCACCAGAGAGTTTTTGGTGTCATTTTTATGATGTCTTCTTCTTGCAGATCAACAAATGAGAGATCTAGTAGATCATGATCTCGAGAAGCCTCTCAAGCCGAAGCTGGTAGAGAAACAGACTCCATCAATAGTGGAATTTTCATTGAGATTCGCTCCACCTCTTTTTTTTATTGATCTAAGAGATCTTTGATGATCCTCCAAATATGCTACCAAGAGTAGTAAGACCGTTCTCATCTAGGAACTAGCTTAGTGGGCAAACAACCCTGATGCTAGCAGAGTCCTACCACTCCACTGGGACATCATGTTTGAAGTAATTTTTGATAAAACTGAATACATTTTATAAATGGATCCCTTTTCAAAATTTTCTTATAAAAAGGATCCCAAAAATTTTTAAATTTTATAAATAAATTATTTTTATAAAAAGACCCATGAAAATTACAAAATTATATTTTACTCCAAATTTTCTAAAAACATTTATAAATATCCTTTGAAATAACCCCCTTCCTCCACTCTCCTGAAAAATTCAACATATAAAAATGGTATAAATTTCAAATTTCTTCGTAAGCAAACAAATTCTAATTCGGAGATTAAATATTAAAAAAAAATAGAAATAATATCAAATTACAAATCACAATACAACAAGTTTCCAAAATCAAACGAATATATTTGATTACAAATCTTCTTGCAGCCTATAAATTAAAAAAATTAATAAAAACAAAAAAAATGAGAAGAAGAGACAAAAGAGAGGATAGGAAACCATGGTAAGGAGAGAGAAGGAGAAATCTGAAATAGGATTCTTTTTTACTCCTTTTTTTTCTTTTTTTTTTTTGACTTCCTTCTTGTTTCGCTGTCCTCAATCGCCGGACTAGACCTCGTCCCTCGCCCACATGGTTGCTCCCACACTCGCTGTCGATCTAGACCCTGCCTGCCCATCAGCCTGCGACATGAGCCGTCGCTTGTGAGCCTGTGCAGCCACATGCTCAACCGCCGCTATCTACCCGAGGAAGCATCCTCACCCTGTCCAGCCTAGCCCTGGACCTGCCCAACCGGTCCCTGCATGCCTCAAAGTTACATCATGCTGGATCGTCTCCTTCCTCCTGCACAATTACCACTCTGACCTGGTCCCTATGTCACTCAGGCCGCTCGAACCGCAGATTGGCTGCTCTCTAGCACGGCATTGCCCCAGCCACCCTTGCAGGCTACCTCAGTCCTGCCTAGCCACCCCCTTCCCTGTGCTGCAGCCCAACACAGACCAGCCCTGCTTTCACATATCGGGCCTCCTCCTTATTATCTCGAGCCATCATCCCATCGCCCGTGAAGGCTCTACCAGTGCCCCGTACTTGCATGCATCCCTCCTTTATCGCACTACTGTTCATCGTTGTTAGCGCGCCTCCAGCCAGCCAAGTCATCACCAAACCCCTCTAGCTACTAGATCCGCCTGCCTGGCCGAAACCCTACCCCGCCACCATGCTCATCGCCCCGCCGAAGCCTCCCATGCATCAACCTGCGGCCTCCGCTTGCCAACCCATGGCCCCTGCTCACTGGCTAGCCTCCCCGACTGCTATCACCCACACGAGTCACTGCCCATCATGCCTCCAAGCTCCGATGCTCCTCTGAGTCCCACACCAACCTGGCTACCCTCGTCCCTGCGACCCTCCGAGGCTTTGCGCACCACCTCTCTCACTTCTCACAACTGATCATGGTCGGATCCAGTCGGGAGGAGCTCCGAGCCATCACGCTCGGCTAAAGTGAAGAAGGAAGAGGGAGGAGGCCTTTTCGGGGAAGAAGAAGAGAAATGGAGAAAAAAAGGAAAAAAAATTAAAAAAAGTTGTTGGCAAAAAAAGAAAAAAAAATGAAAGAAGGAGTCCGTTGCGGAAAAAAGAATAAAAAAACTTAATTTCAATTTCTATGTTGCGTACATCATCGCCACTTTATTAGCTTTTAATTTATCATTATGATAACTTTCGGGTTTGTCTTTATGTCAATCTTTAAACCGTTGTTATACCAATTTTCAGGATCAATTTTTATGTCAGCCTTCGATCTTGTATTTTTGCCAATCTTCGGATTCACCTGTATATCAATTTTAAGTTTTGTGATCATGCCAATGTTCGAGTTTGCTATTATGTTAGTCTTCAAGCTTGTCATTATGCACCTATTGGACTCGTCGTTATGCCAACCTTCAGGCTCGTTACCATGTCAGGCTTCGAGTTCACCACTATAACAACTTTCAGGCTCGCCTCTATGCCAGCCTTCAGACTCGATTTTATTCTAACCTTCGAACCCGCCATCATGCTAATTTTTGAGCTAGCCTCTATACCAGCCTTTGGGTTCACCACTTTGTTAACTCTTGGACTCGTCAATTTGTTAACTTTCAAGCTCACACTCAAACTAGCTCTTAAGTTACAACTAAGCCAGCCTTTAGATTCATATTCAAGTCAGCTATTGGGGTCACACTCAAGATAGCCCTCAGGCTTGTACATCTAAAATAACTTTCAGACTCGCATTCAATATAGCCTTTGGGCTTATACTTAAGCCAATCCTCAAACTCACACATCTAAGCCAATTTTTGAGTTTGCACTCAAAGCAAGCCCTTAGGCTCACAACTAAATTAGCATTCAAGTTTAACATTTACCAACCTTTGAGCTCACACTAAAATCAGCCCTCTCATTGACAACTAAGTTCACCTTTGGGCTCACATTCAAGCAAACTCTCGAGCTCATTCATTTAAACTAGCTTTCAAACTCGCATAACTATACCAACTCGTAGGCTTACCCAAAATTATTATAATTGCTTAATATATCTCGAATAAAATTGGTTAACATGAATTGATTAAATTAAGATGACTTAATCACATTGAACCCAAACAAACTTAGTTGGAACAAATAAATAAAACTAAATTGACTTGAACATATCATCAAATGGTCCTAGATTGATCAAATAGACAAACTAAAACTCAAATCGAACTAGACTCAAATGCAAATTGAGTTAGTCTAAATCAAATTGATTCAAACTCAACCCCATTCAGGTTCAAATCAAGTCAATCCAAAATCAAATCAGAATTTAATCCTAATGGGGTTAAATTAAGTTTAAACTAAACCCTAATTAGGTTAAAACTAACTTCAATCGGGTTAAAATAAATTCAAATTAACCCTAATTGAGTCATGTTAAGCTCAAATCCAATCCTTAATTGGGTCAAGTTGAGTTCGAACCAAAACCTAGTTAAGCCAAATTAAACTCTAAATTTCAAGCTTGAATCGAAGCAAGGCTGAACACAACTTGAACTAAATCAAATCAGACTTAAAGTTGAGTTCTAAACATTGAAGTAAATCGAAATTGATCAAAATCAAGTTTTGAATATTCAACTGAATCAAATCAAACTTGATCCAAGTCAAGTTTTGAACATCAAACTAAATCAAATCAAACTTGATCCAAATCAAGTCTCTAACTTTGAATTGAATCAAATTAGACCTAAGTCTAGTTGAATTCTGAATATTGAATTAAATTAGATTTAAATCAAAATCAAGGATGAATTTCAAATTTGGTTGAACTAAATCCAAGTTGAATCAAACTTAACCAAACTCAAACTTGAACCAAAACACATGTCAAGTCTGACTCAGACAAATTTGAATTGAACTAAAATAGAGTCAAGCTAAATCCCATTAGACAAGCTATGAAATCCTTTGATAGTACTCTAGGGTTAAACCCAACTCCATAAGCAGTGCACAGTGCTACCAATCTGACCTAAACCAAAGCGAGTTTGAACAAAACTAAACTGAGTCAAACCAAATCCCACTAGTTGTGCCACCAAAGCCATCGGCGATACTTTAAACCTAATCGATAACAAACCAAGATAGGTTATCAATTAGTAAATCAAAGATGAATAGCATAAGCTAAGATTGCTGATCATTCTTTCAAATCAAATAAGATAAAAGGTTGGGCTTGAACTCACTCAATAAGTCAATCAGAATATCTTGTCCAAACAAGTTTAATCAACAACAAGCTAAGATAGGCCATCAATCAATAAATTGAAGATGATTAGTATAATCTTAGGCCATTGATCATTCCTTTAAATCAAATAGGACAACGGATAGGCTTAAACTTGCTCAATCAGTCAGCTGGAAGGCCTTATCTAAATAAGGCTAGTCAACAACAAGCTCAAAGATATCAACAATGCCTCAAATTCAATCGATAACAAGCCAAGATAGGTCGTCAATTACTAAATCGAAGATGATTATCATAAGCTAAAGTCGCTGATCATTCCTTTAAATCAAACAGGACAAAGGATGGGCTTGAACTTACTTAATTAGTTAGTCAGAATGCCTTATCCAAAATAATGCAAGTTGATAACAAACTTAAAATGGTTGACAACACCTCAAATTCAATCTACAATAAGCCAAAGTACGTCGTCGATTACTAAATGAAAGATAATTCACATAAGCCAAAACTATTGATTATTCCTTTAGATTAAAAGGACAAAAAATGGACCAGAACTCACTCAACCAATCAGCTTATACGCTTTATCCAAATAAGGTCAACTGGTAACACACTTGAAATCGTCGATCACCCTTTAAGATAGTCGATCCCAAAAGTTGTTGGTGATGTGCCTCCAAGCTAGCCAATCCTAGAAGCCATAGGTGATGTGTCTTTTAAACTAGTCAACCCTAAAGTAGTTGGCAATATTTCCTAAAACTAATCAACTTCAAAGTCATTGGTGAAGCTATGAGCCAAGGCAATTGGCCACATCCATCAACATGCTATCAATATCTACTGAAGATCAACGTTAAGACCCATCCGAGTCAAAGTCCATTGGGTTTATTGCATGAAAGCATGGTGGCAGTGCATATCAATCTTTTCCCACTTCCTCTCTCATTTCTCCATGTCCCATTGGATGATGTTCTTAGACCTCAATAGGGCCAACTAACACAAGTCAAGATAGTTCATCGAACCCAAAGATCAAGTCATATTATCAACATCTGTTATGGTTCAAATCAAGACCCATCTGAGTCAGACTCCACATGGTCCAATTCATGGGAGTGGGATAGCTGTAGACATCAAGCTCTTCCTATTTCCATATCTCATTTCATGTCATTTGTGAATTCAAATCTATTAAATTATAAAGTGAAGACATATCCTTACTTAAGTCATGTACCAATTTTTAAATTAATTAATATCATTTTTTTGTTTTTTGTCTCTACTTTATTAGATAGATTTTCTTGCTTTAGGAGGTTTCTAATAATCGTTAAGATAATTAACAACAGGGACTTGTGCCAATTGAAAGTCAATATTCCCATAATACCTAATAACTCACTCAAATTAAAATAACTTTGATTTGTGATTCAAGGTTGTTTCCTGGGATCTCCACTACTTTGGGTTGCTAATTTTGATCCCATACACTGGTGGAGTCAACCCAATCATTCAATGCATTGGCTCGTCTACTAGTACAATAACAATAACAACCGATGGGATTTTCTCTATCAGGGATCCTCAAAGGACCTTCTAATTTGGTGGATTGGCAAGAGTTTTAAACCCTTGCTGCTATCATCTAGCAGACGACCCAAATACTGGAAGCTTAGGCATAAGCCATGCAAACTCTTCAACCTAATATTTGTAGAGCCAAGCTCAAATAATGCAAGACCTTCAAGCTTACTATGCTCAAGCTCAAGCTCAAGAACATGGTGCTACACCTAGTCACAACAAAAGCCATAGCCAAATACAGTGAGCCAAATGCATCCTAGCACATAATATCATCCTAGACATCAAAGTCCCTCGGTAGGGGGTTCTGCTCCAATACTAGGCCTGAAGGGATTTCAATGAACATGATCTCACCTACAATCAAGCCAATGAGGCTACTAATTACACCCATTCTAGCTAGGCCTTAGCTAGAGTAGGAGAAGAAAACCATAGAGAAGTCATACCACAAGCAACTTGTGAGAGGCTCAGGGTGCAAAGCTCACCTAAACTATGTGAGGTATTATTAAGTTTTAGGTGTCTCGAACTCGAATTAGAGTTTGAGTTAAAGTAAGAATCCAAAGTTGAATTTATATTTATGATTGATTTGTAATATTAGGAGTTGTAATTAGAGTAAAACTCAGATTTAGAAAGGGTCTATAAATATACTATAATACATAGGGCTTATGTGTGGTGTAGTATTGAGGGTGAACTAGAGAGAAATAGAGAGAGAAGAATAGAGAGAATAAAGAGAAGAGAAAGAGAGAGTGTGTCGACTCTCATGTGTGGGTCTTTCTAGTGCTTCTCGGTAGTCTCTCGTGGTGGTTCCTCGTGGTGCTCTCTCGGAGATTCTCTCTGAAGATGGAGGCATTGCCGAGGCTTGGTGAAAGAGTTTAGTTGAGTAAGAAAGAGTGAAATCTTTCTTATAAACTCCTGTAAAAGCCTTTATCTTTTGATAGTGGATC